>JABUQX010045113.1:27500-33215 GCA_015478945.1 Trachelipus rathkii | reverse complement strand
TGATAGATTCAATGCTTTATTAACGCTTTTGTGTTCAGTGTGCTGCCTTTAATATATTTTTATATGTTTTGTTGTTATATTTCTAGAGTGTGGTAAACAATCAACCTTATTAAACTTATGCATTTTATATCGTAAATTGTCAAACATTGTTCTTAGTGTGTTGTAAAAATTATTCTTGGTAATTATTTGCATATTACATGTAGAAACCTCGTAAAAGAGTTACTTTTACAAGTGTCTTATGTAAATATTTTTGAAATTCATTAAAATTTTTAGCATTCTCATGTAACCTGCAAGCTTGCAAACCACCCTCAGTTTTTCTTTTTCACTCTTAAAGTGAAAAACTTAAAGTGAGGTGGGGCCCAAGTTTAGTGGGGAAGGATGTAATGGGGATTACATTCATCCGTACCCCCGGTTAATCATTCACAAGGGTACATTGTGAATATTCTATATATTTATGGGTTTTATTTACTTTATTATTTTCCAATTTACTAAACGGTTATTATGTAATATGTATATGTTCTTTTTTCTAGTGAAAAGTATTTCTTTAAATCTTAGTTTTCCAATTTCAAACAAATTGATTTTCCTTAAATATTAAACATTTGTTTGTACATGTTTCCCACTCTTTGTATGTAAAATGTTATATTGGGAACTTTAAACTTTAATTCATTGCCATTTTGGATTCTATTCAGGTTAGTGATTTTGTTTTCATTACCTCAATTCTCAATTATTAATGATGTGTTAAAATAATGCTTAATAATGGAAATGTGTTAAAAAGGAATATAAAAGCAAATTTATTAAATGTTTATGCAGGTCAAGGGACATTCACCTGCACGTCTCAACTTGCATCTTTGTACGGATCTAACAAAAACCCCATACAGATTACCAAATCAGATAGGGGTAAGCTTCATTAACTTTAATGTATGGTTGCATGGCATGATATATTTATATCCCCTTTTTCCCTTTAACTGTAGAATCATCTCTCAATATGAAATATCCCCTTCTTAATTTAAGCTCCTAAAGCAAATTCTCCTAAACTATTTAATTTAAATATTTATTTAACTTAACTTTGACCCCACTGTAATGGAATTTAATTTAGTTTTCATTTCATTTCCATTGCAGGTTTTATTGTTTGGATTTCATTGCTAGGACGCAATTTTAGTGCTTGGCTGAATTTTTGTCTTGGGCTCAAAGCCTTGATCAATTTTTATCCTTGGGCAGATTTTATTGCTTTGCTTTTGTTTGGATCATTTTATTGCTTGGTCATTTTTGCCTTGGCTTTTCTTTGATATTTTATGGATTTGTCCCCTTGCTTTTGAAAAAGCCCTTGAAGTCAAATGATCCCTTTTGCCCTTATGACCTGATCCAAATCAAATGACCATCAACCCGTATGCATACCATATTAAGCAGACCCATCATTCAAATGAAGTTCGAGAGTCTCGACCTAGACAATGACAAGCACTACTATAATAAGTTCCAAGTCCACGTTGTCTGTTATCTTAAATAAAATGACTAAAATATAAAATATTAAACTACCAAAAACTGGTAGGCAGCTGAAATTATAAAATAGATTGTAACCATCAATCGCCATCAAATTTTGTAATATATATAAATTACCCTTAACATATACCCGTAATTACATACGTATGCCTGAGCCAATTTCGTTAGTTTTCGCAAATACCCATATTGTTTCATATTGAGGTGACTCACCTCGTGTAAAAGGACTTCTGTGTTCATCAATTTGGAAAACATAACCCAAGTTATTATATTTCTATTTCCGGCTCGGTGGAGAATTACTCCAAGACCTGAAATAGTTGGAACATGTTTTGTTTATTACTTTTCATTATTTTCGTTAACTAAATTACCAATTTACCATATAGTAAATTACCAATTTTCATAATTTATCATTTGCCCTAATAAATTATACTTTTAATTCTCTTTCGCTATCCCGTGGTTATTTTCTTGGTGATAAATAAATATTGAAAGGTTATTTACATACATTATTTAAATTTACCCCCCATCCATTTTTATAAACTTACACATATCCCGACTGACCTTTCACACAAACAACATCCACAAGTGTGCACCCTCACGAATAGATAGACTGCGGTGTCCCCGAAGACAATGATGGAACCCCCGACTGGCAAATTCATATGCCTAATGCTTGCCCTCAGAAGAGGCTAGAAAAAAGGAGGTGTTACACTCAGTGTCAAAGAGCAAAGAGAGATTCCTTACAAATAGTCAACAGGTTGGTTTTCCTCTAATTCATTCCCCTTTCTTTCTCCCCTTTTCTCTTACTTATATTGTTTTAATTGGGTAATCATAAAGTTCCAATAATCGATTTTGGACACCTTCGGAGATCAGAATAACTAAGTGCTGCAAATCATTGTTCTTCAACATTATATGCGTCATAATTCTCTCTTCTTGGACAGCCATTATCCTCCTGGTCTCCGTACATTATATATATTATATAGTATTATATATATATATATATATATATATATAATATAATATATATAATATATATATATATTATATATATATAATATAATATATATATAATATATTATATATAATATATATATATTATATATATATATATATATATAGGACCTTTATTGTCTTCACATTAGCAGCAATTTAAACATAAATCAGATTTATCAGTGATTAGCGGAAAACAGGTTCAACTGGACGGCTATTATTTGATTGCTCTTTTCTGCTTATTTAAAGCATTTGGCATTTCTTACTTTGCTTCCATTTCCTAGATCTTTGCTGTACTCTACTTCTCTTTCTGATTTCCCAAGTATTTCATTTTTATGTCATCACTGCATTTTTTGCAATTCGGTATGTGTTGTTCTTTCCTTGAACCATTATGGGCCACCTCAGTGAAGCACAATTTACAGAGTGCTCTTTTACCTTTGTATGTATGATTTTCCTTAACAGTAAAATAGAGAATGACAGGTGTTTTTTTTCCAGCCATTGTCAAAAATTTTTATGAGATATTATCAACTTAAACCATTTAATGTATATAACTTTAAATATATAAATTAATTATATTATCCTGTAACACCTGTTTCCTATAATAAACAAGGTAAATAATAAATATTTAAATGTATCAGTTTAAAAATTAAAGAAATTTTAAGTTAAAAAACAAAAAAAACAAAAAAAAAACAAAAAAAAAACAATAAAAAAACAAAAAAAACAAAAAAACGATGTTAAAAAAAACGATTTTAAAAAAAACACGTTTTTTAACAACTCTAGTTGGGTATCATATAATATATTCAAGAATAAATATTAATTTCTTTTATATCAAAACAAGAAGATAAAAATATTGCATCTAGCTTTTTCAAATTTTTTTTTTTTTTTTTTTTTTTTTTTTTTTTTTTTTTTTTTTAACTCCATCATCTATTTTATTAACGGAAAGACATAAATATAAAAATTTTGTTGCTCCTCTTCTTGAAATGTTTATAAAATATTAATTTTGTTTTGTTTATTAATAATTTTGATTTTAAATTCGAATTGTTCAAATAATTTGGAATATTTACCACAATACAAAGTGTATTTATAGAAAATATGATTAAATTTTACTCTTCCTGCTATCAATCTTTCTTCTAATCGCGGGCTTAAACTAAACTAAACTTAAGGGACATTCAAATTAAATATAAAAAAATATTATCTCCAAATTTATAAAGGTTTATACATTGTATATTTGTGTACAGTACTGTACTGTAATGTATTAAATATCCTACTAATTAACTAGTCAATTAAATGTTTATACACTGTACTGTAAATAACATTTATATGTACAAATTGATTCAATTATTAAGGAGTAAAATAAAATACTGCTGATATTTTACACCTTATACAAAGATAAAAAATTTTAAAATTAATGATTTTTCAAGGGATTTAAAGTTATACGCGATGTCACCTATAACAGGGGTGCCGTCACTAACCTACCCCGCGTTCTATGAGGGACGACCTCATATATATATATATATTATAGCTATATATATATATATATATAATATATATATACTTATATATATATAATATATATATATATATATATATATATATATTATATATATATATATATATATATATATATATATTATATTAGTGATTTTTTTTGTTTACATAATTTTCAGTTTTGAATTTTTTTTTTTTTTTTTTAATTTATATTTGCTACTATATGATACCAACAATGAATTTCAGTGGTAACAGACATGATTAAAAAATATATAGGACCAGTTACGTTTTACGGATCCGTAACTTTAAAAAAAAATTTTTTTTTTTTTTTAACTAAAGGAATACCCAAGGGAAAACCGCAAAGATGGCAGGAGTCGGGTCTCTCTGCGCCTTCCGGGAACGACAGGGTAGACTATTTCCCCCCCTCCGGGGAGGGTCTCCGGAACCCCCGCTCTTTGGTATTTGGGTGTCGTGGGGGTTCCTCCGCCCCTCCCCTACGGGGTATGGAAAACGTCCCCCCCTCTGTCCCCCGTCGGCTCGAGCCCCCTAATTTTTTATTTTTTTTATTTTTTTTTTATTATAATTTTTTTTTACATATTTGCAATAAACTTTATACGCTGATTCCAAATATGTAATTGGTTTTTCTGTAAGTGTCGTACTTTTTGAGATATTTAATTTATGAAAAAAAAATGTATAGTGACTGGGGGGAAGTCATGGACAGGCCAAAAATGGCTAAAACATGGACGCTTGATATTAATATGAAGTAATTGAGATTTTGGCCAAGTAAGTGTATGAGTTAATAGTCCAATCCTTTAACATTAGAAAAATCTAAATAAAACAATATTTTTCTCCCTTAGGCTGAAATAGCACATGCTGAAGTAGAGTGATCACTTTTCAGAACTCAAAAGTTCAAACACAAGGTTTTAATTTTCTCCTATTTACGGAAGAAAATCAGTACAGAAACCGAAATTTGGGTTAAAACGTGAACAGTTGGGGTTCAGCTATTAGCCAATGGGAAGCATAGTTCATGTACCATCCCTCAAAAAAGGGGGGGGGGTTCACCTTTTGCACCTAGCAGTTTTAAATATTGAATGAAATTTTTCAATTATACCCAAGTGTTGTTTCAACCCCTTACCCCAAAGTCCTTTTCCTGGTTTTGGGGGCTCAGACACCCTCCCCTCCTTGGACGTGGCCTAAGGGCTGCTCCAATCTCAACTCGGGCAACACCAGGAATCAATTCACAGGAACCCTTTAAAATAGAGTAGACACCAAGTTCAAACTCTGTAGCTCGGAAAAATTAAAAAAAAGCTGCATACTTGCCACCTTAGGAAAGGAGGAGGGGAAATGTCATTACTTAACTCATACTAGGAGTACTCGATCACCTTAAAAAACCACACCAATCAACTCCCCATACCTTTATAACATAGGGGTAGACCACCAATATTAGGTGTATTCCTCGGCAAAATTGAGCCATGTCATGCTTAAAGTGCAAAGGAAAAGGGGCGCGGGCGAAAAGCGTACTAACTCATATAGCGAAGAACCTAGCACCTTATAATACACACCATCGGACTCCCCATACTTATAACATTAGGGGTAAGACACCAATATTTAGGTGATCTAGATGGTAGTTACGCTTACTAGAATAGCTAGAACCCAGCTGGGCTGATCGGCCATTTCTAGCCATTCATCAAAAAAAAAAGGCTTAGTAATTTCAATTTATTATTAATGTTAGTTTATTTAGGCCTATAA
>JABUQX010045113.1:20000-22500 GCA_015478945.1 Trachelipus rathkii | reverse complement strand
GTGTTAGTGATATATGGTGTTCATGGCAGGCTTCTGAATGGTATCAAAAGTATGTATGTCGATAGTAAAGCTTGTATAAGAATAAATTGAATGTAAAGTGAATGGCTTAGTATTAATAGTGGAGTAATAGTGAGGTGAGGTAGGGATGTGTGTTTATTTAGGCTATATGTTGGATGAAAAGGGAATGGATAATGCAGAGTGTAGTAGAAAGGTTGTGAATTGTTGGAATGTGACTGGTGCAATTAAATCCTTGGTTTGGATACAAAGGAACTAAATCTTGAGTGCGCTAGGTTTTTGCGTGATGGTATGTTGTTGCTGGTGTTAATGTATAAAAGTGAAACTTTGGTGTGGAATAAGAAATATAGATCTAAGGTACAATGTTTTCAGATGTATAATCTTAGGGTTGTGCTAGGTGTGAAAAGAATTGATGAAATGAGGAATGAACGTGTTAGGGAGTTGTGTGGTGTGAAGAAGGGGAGTAAATGAGGGAATAAACGAAAGTGTATTAAGATAGTTTGGTCATGTGGAAAGGATGAATGATGGTCAGTTGGTTAAGTGAGTGTATAATGGTAAGTGTGCTGGGAATCGACCAGCTGTGAGACTGAAGAGAAAGTGGATTGAGTCAGTAAAGGAATGTCTGAAGGAAGGGAATGTGAGTTTGGCAGAGGCAAGAAGAAAGTCGCATAATAGGAGTTAATGGAGGGGTTTTGTGAGGGGATATGGCTGTGAGCCTGGCCCAAGGGATGAACCCTACATTGACGAGATTCCACAGTGAAGGTACGTCGCGGTCCTGTGAAGCCCTAGGGTTGATTCTTTAACTAAGACGAGCTCTTACTTAGAAGGTATTGAGGGGACGGTAGGGGGTGACTTTCCTTTTGATTTACGTAATGCTCTACTACTTAACTATCCTATTTTCATGTGTGTCATGCACCCTACCACACATCTAGTGTTAAGTAAAGGGAGGATATAAAACAAAAAAAATATTAGTTATTATTATTATTATTATTATTATTATTATTATTATCATTATTATTATTATTATTATATTATTATTATTATTATTATTATTATTATTATTATTATTATTATTATTATTATTATTATTATTATTATTATTATTATTATTATTATTATTATTAATAATAATAAGCAAATCTCTTTTGTAGAAATTTATGACTCTGAAAAATATATCTTCATTGCTGAAGAAAACAAAAGAAAAAGATTCAAAAATACATTTCGATTCAGATGTAGAAGAATTTTTGGTCAAACTTTTGACGTCAAAATTTCCGTTGGTGCGGATCAACAAGTTGAGTGACAAGGAATTAAAGGTATTTTGCCCAACTTTGGTGCCTTTAGATTTTGCCTGAAAATCAATTTTATTTTTATAAATTGTTTTTCTTTGTTCAGTTTTTTTGAGTTGATGAAATTTGTTCCCTCCATTGTGATAAATTTGTTCTTTCCTTCCCTGCGTCATTACAGTTATCTCTTCCCTTTTCAACTTAAATTTATCTCATCACATTCTCGTTTTTTGTCGGCTAGTTCTACAAAAAAAAAAAAAAAAAAAAAAAAAATTAAATGTCATTAATAACAAAGTAATCTCTGAAGTCGTCTGTATCTTGTCATTTTCCTCGATAGGAAAGACAAAAAAAAAGGAAAAAATATTATTGAAGGATGAAGCGTATGAACAGCCGAGATTCCCACTCTTAATATGTTGTTTGAATAATAAAAAAATGTTGAGGCATTGGCATAGGGTTGACCTCCCTTTCATTGATCTTCATCCACACTCCCCTGAACTGCAAATCCAACTTTCATGTTATTGTAACAGCGTGAACACAGAAACGTCCATTCCTTTCCTAGTCGAAATTTGTACCGCACCCTTTTATATACTGTAATTAAATCGAGGGCTGAGTGAACTTTTTGGAAATGGGTCTGAAACACGTTACCTCTGAAATGAAAATGAAATGTAGATTTTAAAGTGGTTTCACTTCTAAATAAAAATTCATTATTTTATGACATTGACTTTTAAAGGTATGAGAATTAGATCGAAATAGTTACACAAATTGGAATAAACTTTAAAGGGAGAAAAATAAAATAAAACTACGGAAAAATAAGTCAAAACAGAATTAGAAATAAAATAATCACAAAGAAATTTAAGTTGATTTAAGCGGCTGAGGATCTCGTGTCGGGATAAATTTTTTTCAGACTCTGCACTACAAAATGGAAATTTAAACTGTTAGAAAAGTTGGATTAGTTTTTTATCAACTAAGGGTATGAGTAGGAACCGACCGGGGCCCCGGCCCCGGCCAACCCCGGCCCCGGCCAAAAATCAGGAAAAACCGGGGTTTTCTACCGGGGTTAACTTTAAATTTACACTAAATAATAGAGGGTTAAATCAAACAAAATAAAAAAATATATTTTAATTCCATTACTCCTTTGTTATAAATTGATGCAAAATATATAAACATACCTAAATATAATCAATTTTTTTTTGGTATTTCTT
>JABUQX010045113.1:5000-15000 GCA_015478945.1 Trachelipus rathkii | reverse complement strand
CCGGCTTTTTCATTGGAAGAACGGGGATCAGCTGGAGGGAGTAATGTGTACGCATGTTGATGACTTTTGTTTTGGGGGATCCCAGTGGTTTCTCAATAATGTTATTGGGGGATTGAAGGAGAAGGTTAAAATAGGAACGGAGGATGCAAAGGGGTTTAAATATATCGGAGTAAATATTCAGGAACAGAAGGAGGGGTATGGTTGGAGCAAAAGCAGTACATGGGATAGTATCCTTGTGCCGGATAAGAGGGAGTTTTTGGTGACAGAGAGATGAAAAAGAAAGAATTGACTACGTATAGATCTTTGGTGGGGCAAATGAATTGGTTATGTGGGCTGACAAGACCTGATTTATGTTATGATGTGAGTGATAGGAGTAGGTTTTTTAAGGGTTGTAAAGTGGATGAAATGAGAAAGTTGATAAACATTCTGAAAAGGAAGAAAGAGGTTGAGTTAGGGGTTTGGTTGAGTAAGCTGGAGGGTAAGATTGTGGTGGAGGTTTATACTGACGCGTCATATGTAATGGAAGGTCGGGTGAATCCTCAGGTGGGTTATATTGTAGCTTTGAAAGATATGAATGGGAATAGGTGTCCTATTTCTTGGAAATCCAGATGTATGAAGAGGATTGCAAGGTCAACGATTGAAGCAGAAGCGATTGAGTTTATAGAAGGTATACAAGCTGGATTATATGTGGAGGAGGTTTGGCATCAGTTGTATGGGGGAAAGAGGTTAGAGGTGATTGTGTATACTGATAGTAGGACTCTGAAGAGCGCAATTTATTCGGCTACGCAAGTACGAGTAAAACTTTAAGGAATGATATAGCTTGGATTAAATGGATCATGATGGATGAAAAGTATCAAGAGTAGAATGGGTTGATATGAAGCATCAGCTGGCGGATGTGTTTACCAATAGTCGAGTTGATGTTAGTGGTATAAAGGAGTATGTGGAAGGGAAAGAGAGAGAGGAGAGAAAGATATAAGGATGATTGTTTTTTTGTTTTGTTTTAGGTTGTGGGTTTGGCTGCTTCTGCTTGCTGCTTGAATTCACTATCCCTTGTTGCTCTTCAAGAAAGACCCTTGAACCTTTTGGTCACGCACGCAAGCATGAATTAATTTAGTTTTTATTTTTATTTATTAATACAAGTATATATTTTATATCCTTTCAGATATATCTGGCCCTTTTATTTATGTTTAAACAATAAAGTAAAATAATCGTAAAAAATATTGGGGTGGTGAGAGAGTAGGTAAAGGGAAAGAAAGGTGGGTTGTAAATATTAGGTGGTATCTGGGAGCAAGGTAGACTGGTACCAGGGGACTTTGTGAAAGGTACCATAATTACGGTTCCTGGAGTACCTTTACCAAACTTGAACTCTCTAAATTGGTCTAATTTGTATATATTTAAATATTTAAATCTTGTTTTTATTGTTGTTTTAATTATGTAAGTTATAATGTTGTTGTTTAGTTAAATTACGAATGTCTAAATGTTTTTAGGCAGTATATACATCAACAGTGGGAAATTGTTAATTGTAACACATAACTACAAATCAATATTCCATCATGTATCCACTTCTTTCCCCAAGACTGGGGGATAAGGTGCATTACATGCACTGGAAACAGAAGTAGTTGAAGAACATGACACAAGTCGAAGAACCCCACAGCCGTTACCGTCCCCTTGTATACTATAGAACTCGTCGCAGTCAGAAAATCCATCCTAGAGCTTCACGGACCGCGACGGACCTATGGCACTTCGTCAATGTGGGGTTCATCCCTGGCCCAGGTGGGCCATAACCCCGTCACAAAACCCGCGATTCACTCATATTATGCACCTTTCTTCTCGTGTCTCTACCAAACTCAAATTTCTCTCCTCAAGCATTCCAAGCAAGCGAGAAGATTTGAATGGCGAATGATATTCAGCTCAGTCTAAATAAATTAAAACTAAAATAAAATTGTATTCTTGAATTATAAGTAGTCTAATATTATACATAACAAAATCAAATTTTGAATAAAGAATGATTCCACTTTTGGAGAACAGAAAATAGAGTAGTTGCTTAAAGTGGGAGAAGATTTCAGATATAATATGGGGATTAAATCTTTTTAGAAAGGTGATTATGGGCAGTAGGTAGAATGATAGATGGAGATAGGGTCCAGATGGAAAAAATCAATGAAGATTTGTTGAAAGATTTGTGGGTTATGCTAATACGGCAAAATTTGCAAATGGGAGGAGGGACACCATACTATATATGACTTGGGATATTGGATGTGGACCAATACGCAGGCGATGACAGTATACCTTGTGTAAGCTTATCGTCTGTGGAGGAAGACCATCACAGGTTCGGCTTATATATTCTGAGTTTCATACCCTTGGGCACTCGATCCAGCACTCCTGCCAACAAGATCGAAAGCCCTGCCCGGAGAGCAGAATAGTAATCAGTTGATGGAAGGCGATGTCGAATGGCATCTTGGAGGTACCTGGAACAACTCCGAAAAGAGGAGCAGCATTTATTCTCTCTCTGCTCTCCGATTCTCTGCAACTCCTATCTGAGCAGGTATATCCCGTCATGATAGAGCAGATCCACATTAAAAATAATTTGTTTCTTAACGGAAGGTGGAGCGCCGAAGAAATTGTCATGTAGAGTGAATCCATTCGTTTTAGAATAGGGGTGTTAAGCGCTTGTAGCTCGACATGAGCGAATCCGAGAATAAATGACAATAAGAATCGTGATCCTCTCGCTTAAGGATTAAAATTCAATAGGAGGACGAGCACGCTGTGGATGACAGACTCTCTCTTCTGCATGTCAGTATATTACTGCATCACTGCCTCAGTGTGTGGTTAGATCCTGGAGAAGAGCTAGCTCCGATCGAATTGTGGGAACTGATCACCCGCCTGCGGCCAGGGAACTCGTATATGCACAAAAATATTACTGATACACTCATTTCATTTTTTAGAAAGGCGTCAGCCGTTCATACTCTCTGTCATGTAACTACGATGAGAACAGGAGTGATACTTCTAACAAGGCAGCAGAGTGGCTCAGATATGGGATGAGACGGATCATTGAGCCCATAGAAATGGTGGAGTGGGACAGCCAAGGGTGTTAGTCCTTCTGTCGTATAGAGAAAGGCGGCAATTTGCAAAAATGTTAAGAGGACATTAAGGATGGTTATAAACTTGTTTGCAAAATGTTTGCAGTGTACTGTGAGAAGTAGTTTATGGCTTCGTTAACCAGTTCTTTCGATATAAATATATATATAATATATATATATATATTAGCGGTGTAATATATTAAGATTATCAATAATATATATAGTATAATATATAATATATATATACTTATATATATATATAATATAGCGTATTTATATATATATATATATATATATATATAATAATATAATTATCAAGGAAAGAACATTTAATTGAAAGGTAAGAATTAATGCTTCATCCGGGATCTGACCACGCTATGTAGTGGAATGACGAAATATACTACGAGAAGCACGGTAAGTATTCTTTACCTTCCCATTAAATTTCTTTCTTTATTTAAACTTATATAATTGCGATTAATATGTAATATTTTACTCAAAAATATTATAGTATATATTATATATATATATATTATATAATATATATTATTATATATAATTTATATATATAATAATATATATATTATTAATATATAATATTATAATATTATCAAGCTTTGGGCATCAATTACAAGTACTCTAGAATTGTTCAGGTACAAGTACTATAAATTTGTTCAGTACAAGTACTTTATGAATATATATATAGTATATAATACTATATATATATATATATATATATATATATATTATTATATATATATATATAATATGAATATATATATATTACTATATATATATATATATCATCATGACCCACCTCTTCTTCCCCAAGATGGGGGGCACTGGATAACAGAAATGTAAACAGAGATATGAAGCAAGTCGAAAAGAAAAGCCCAGCCTTACGACCCCTTTTATACCTTTTAGTGGAACTCGTCGCAGTCCGAAAATCCACCCAAGAGCTTCACGGCACCGCGACCTTATGGTGTATTGTCAATGTGGGGTTCATCCTTGCCCAGGTGAGCTACAAGACCATACTTCAATCACATAAATCCGCCATCACTTCTATTATGCACACTTTATTCTCGCCTCTGCCGAACTCACATTTCTCTCCTCCAGGCATTCTTTACTTGACTAAGTCAGATTTCTTCGTCTCTTCGGCCTGTCGATTCCAGCACATCACCACATACATTCGTTTATAACGACATTCACCCATACCTTTCCACATTGACCAACCATCTCAACGTACTTTCATTTATTCTCTCGTTTACCCCTTTCTTCACCACCACAACTTTGACACGTTCATTCCCCTTTATCATTCTTCTCACACTAGCACTCCCTAAGATTGTCATCTGAAACAATTGAACTTTTAATCATATACCATCTTATTCCAACCATGTCTCCATACTATTAATTGACCACTAGGTAACAACATCTCTCATGTAGACCCTAGGCTCATTCAAACTTACAGTAGCTGTACATCACCGAGTATTTAATTGCGACAGCCACCTTCTGCCATTTAATAAGCTTTCCTACTACAATCTTGGCATCAATTCCTTCCCTATTCATCCAACATATATCCTAAATATTACTCTACATTTGTTCCTGCTGAATACCATCTAATACACTTCACACCAAGCAAAATCTCACTCTTATCTACGTTTAACTTTCAAAACCCCTCATTTTACAAACAAATTACCATATCTCTACCAAATACTCTGAAAATCTCTTTAGATTCGCCACACAAATCAGATCACCAAGCATATTAATAATCAGGGAACCCTCCACTCTCTTTTATTCTCTATCATTCTAACACATCCCTGCCACCACCCTAATTCCTTCATAACCCATCCATATACAAATTGAATAACAAAGAAGAATAAACACATTCCTCCTCACTCCGTGTATTAATATTAAACCATCACTTTAACTATTCTATTCTTAAACAGCTTTCACTATCGTGCATACATCTTGATTCATTCCATTCAGAAGCTACCAACCAGCACCAAATTCATTAACAATTGCATAGAGATTCCTATTAATCCTATCATACGTCTGTTGCGGAAAATCCATAAAACTTAAATTTCAATTTATTCTTTTATCCTATTTTCCAATTTCATTTGTTTCAATTGTAAAATTGATCAAATCCTCTCACTCCTAAAACGCACTTTTTTCACCGAATCAGTCTTCAGTACACTCGACGCAACTCTTCTCGACAAGAATACCAGCATACATTTCCCTTCAATACTCAATAAATATTCCACTGTAATACAAACAGTTAACATTATCCCCTTAACTCTATATAAGCGTACATTAATGCTCTCTCTCTCTCCTCGGAAAACTATACCCCTCAACGTTTAGTTACAACTTTACAAACCATCAAATCACGATTCGTGCTATATATTATATATTATATATATTTTTTTATATATATATCATATATATAATTATATATATATATATATATATATGAATAATATATAATATATATATATATATATAATTATTATATATATATATATTATATCATTATATTCTATATATATATACTAATATATAATCTATATATAACTATATATAATATATATATATTGGCGCGGGTGATTGTAGATGTAATAACAATTTCTCTTGTAAAAATATGTTCTATTCTGACTCCATTAGATGAAATACGATCCCTAAAACTAAAAACAATAACAAAAATAAATACATAATAAAAAATAAGTTTTAGGAGGTATTAGAATAAAGAGTAGGGTATTTTGAAATGTGTTAAACAAAAATAGCCCTTATGCGGCTTGAATATAAAGACCAAATTTGAATGCGGCCGTTTGGTTTATAGGCCTTACAATATGGGAAATTTCTTAAGTTTACTAAAATAATAAAAATTCGTTCGATGAGGGGTTTAGAACATAAGGAATACCGGTTTATGCATATCCGATATTCTAAGAATCAAGTACATACAGATAAAGAGATGACTTATGAAGAATTTATATAAGCAGCATTTAGTTGATAATTAAATATCTATGAAGGAAATGTCACTCAATAGATATTTTAAGAAAAACGAACAATATAAAGAATTAGCAACTACACATTATCATGTATATGGTAATTTAACTTTCACGCGCTTTCAGGATAAATGTAGAATCACTTATACTGTTATAAAAGAAATAATATGCAGCAGTTAAACGCTCTTATTCGTTAGAGTTCAAAACGCGGAAGATCGAACGAAAGTATTTAGTAACAGCATTTTGCAAAAATCGATGTGCAGATAAAACATGTCATAACTTACTATCGATGTTTAATACTGACTTGAAAATTTATTATCTTTTTATAAAATAAGCCTTGGAAAGAGAAGCTGGTCAGGTGTTCGTTTACTTCCAGCGTAGACGACCGGGCGGGAATTTGCCGGAGGCCGGGGCCGGGCTGCTCTAATTTAGCCGGGCCGGGCCGGGGTTAGCTATAATTAGAAATGTAAGTCAAAAAACTGAAAGTCTTAAAACTTAGGATGAAAATAAAATATAGTTGTCAAATTAATAATAATTTTAAATTCAGAAAGAAAATATATTTATTAATTCAATTAAATAAATATTTTCGAAAGAAATTTTTTAGAAAATAATTGATTTCTAAAGATAATGTATATATATATATATATAATATTATATATACTATTAAAATATATATATATATATATATATATATATATATATATATACTTATATTAAGTATAATATATATATATATATATATATTAATATATATATATATATATAATAATATATATAATATATTATATATATATATATATATAGTATAATATATATATATATGATTTAAGAACTCTTTTGGTGATATATGATTTACTGTTAAAGAGGAAGCCTTGAATTCTGCTTTTTTGTATTATATGTTTTACTGTACTTCATCTTTATACTAGATGATACACAATTAAAAAACATTAGTTAAAGACACTCTTTTTTTTTAATGACATAAATTTTAGAAAAAGGAAAGCTAATTTTCGTTCCGACACGCGAGCTCTTCAGGCCAAGGGACTGGATTTCTTTCTTGATCTTCATCAGTACAAGTGTGTTTCAGTTGGTCTGCTATCTTCATGGTTGTTGTTGAAAATTTTGATTGTTTTCAGATATTATTTTGTTATAAATCTATTTAAATTCCCGGATGCTTATGTTACTATTTAAAGCTGCAAAAGGTTCCTGATTTGCGATGGTTTCGTGATGATTGATAATTTCTGATATGTTATAATTGTTGAATGAGAGTGGCACTGTGTTACGCCTTGACTTTGTTAAAAGCTGAGATTTATGCATGTCCTTGTGCAAGGTCATCTGTATGCTGATTTTTTCTTCTTTGCAATCTTGTTTCACCTTATAATTTTTACTGAAGATTGCAGGATGTAGAATAATATACAGCTTTGTGAGCGAGATTTTCTTTTCTTTTTTGGGGGGGGGGGGAATGTTTTGTAAGGTGATGTTATTTGATGATTGAGGGTAATATTTTTTGGGTAATATTTGTTTTAACGAATAGATAATGGTAATTGCGGAATTGGTAAAAAGGAGAGTTTTGCTATTTTTCGGATAAGTGCATTTAGTACTTTTTTTTGCTTTGTTAACGCTTTTTTTGATGAAAAATCAGTAAGTAACAATGAGTTTATGAAAGATTGTGGATGGTATTTTAGTTTCTTGTCTAGAAGAGGGAGGCATTACGAGGGCACAAGAGAAATAGAACGATGGACAGAAGGCTAGTTTGTGTGTCTTGGGGAAATGATTAGATTTAGCAATGTAGTTAGTTGTGCGGAATGTTGGTTTTCTGTCAATAGTAAATTGGCAGTAAGTATTCCATGATGATTAAGGATCGAGGCAAGGGAAATAGAGTTTTGTTGGAAGCATTTCTTGTATATAACTGAGTGAATAGACTTAATAGTTATAGACATCTTAGGGTGATGTTGTTGAGGGAGGAACAAAAAATGTGCATCTAAATATTATCCATAAATATTGTTTAATAACAGGGTGGGTAAAAAGATGATAAACTTCTGTTAGTTCATATATATTGATTATACTGAGTATGGAGACAGTGGGATCCCATATACAGGCGAAAGTTTGTTTGTCAATATTTTGCCATTAAAGAAAGAAGTTATGTGAATGAGAGGATTAGGCATTCCATTTCATTATTTTAAAACAGTCTTAATAATAGTACAACTCACAATAAGATCCCGGTGAAGTTAGCATAGATTTATACAAATGAATATCTGAAAGCATACAAATATTCACAAACACCATGAAAGAAATATGAGGACAACTGAAACACATTGAACTGATGGAGATCAAGAAAGAAATCCAGTCCTTAGCCTGAAGAGGTCTCGCGTGGCGACGAAAATAAGTTCTTTTAAATTTATTTCATTAGAAAAAAAGTGTTGTTTAACAATGTTTTTTAATTGTGTAATTAGTAATAAAACTGAGTGGAAGTTTAAAGATAACACTAAAAAGAATCAAAGGCATCTCTCTAAAGTATAATTTATATATATTATCTATATATATATATATTAATTATATTTTATATATATATATATATATAATATATATATTCTTATATATATATATATAGTATACTATACTATACTATAATATATATAATATATATTAAATTAATATAATATATTATATATTATATATATATATATATATATATATATAATATATAAATATTTTATATAATATATAAATATTATAATATATATATAATATATATATTTATAATTTATATATATATATATATATTATATATTTATATATTATACTAATATATATATATAATATATTATAGTATATTATTATATTATATATAATAATATATAATATATATTTATATTTATTAATATTATACTTATATATTATTATATATTATATATTATATTAATATTATAATATATATAATATTATATATATATATATATATATATATAATATATATATATATATAATATATATTATATAAACTATATATTATATCTATATATATATATAATTATATTATTATTATATAATATATATAATATTATATATATATATATATATACTATATATATAATATACTATATATATATATATATATATATATATATATATAACTATTATATCATATATTATATATATATATATATATTATATATTATATATATATATAATATATATTTATTATATATATATATATATATAATATATAATATATATAATTATTATATAATATAAATAAATAACTATATATATAATATATAGATGTGGGGGAGAGTCCCAACTTGTTGCGGCCGCAATTGCGATCGCAATTATCTCGGTTGCGGTTGCGCCGCAATATTTTGAATGAGTTGCGAATTAGCTTGCGACGCAATTATTTTTAAGACAAAATTTACACCGGCAATTCGCAACCGCCAACTTTAAAAAACTATAGAAAAAATAAAACATATTAATTCAGATTCTGGGGTTTGAAAATTGGTTTTCAAATGTACCAAGTTTGAATGTTAAATTAGTTTTATATTTTTTAAATATATTATATAAATAAATATTATAATATTATATATATATATTATTATACTATAAATAACTTATTATATATATATATTATATATATATATATATATATATGATATACGGATATATATATATATATATATATATATATTATATATAGTATATATATATATATATATATATATATAATATATATATATATTATATATATATATTAATTATATATAAATATATATATAATATATATATATATTTGATGGATTGACATCCACATCCGCATCTTGCGGAACATCGCACCTAAATGACATTCCGCATCCCATCCTGCACTTAACGGCACATCCGCATCCTCTTTTTGAAAAATAAGGATGTTGAGGATGTTTTCTACTTTGATTAAATGCT
>JABUQX010045112.1:0-5000 GCA_015478945.1 Trachelipus rathkii | reverse complement strand
TCTTTTTAAGTTTGTTTACAAACTTGAGAAGGGGAGATGTGTAGCCAAAGGGAGAACCAGCTACAAGATTAAGAAGGTATGTTGGTTTAAAAGTTTTTAGAAAAAGTCAGTTCGCTGCTGTAAACATCTCAGAAGGACGTGGAACCTAACGAAGGAAAAGTTCAGGAAGTTAAGATCACAATAAGGAAGGAAAGGTTAAGAAATTTGGAGAATGAAAGAAAATAAGAAATCCCGCGAATAAGCGGTAAGTTTAAGTTTAAAATTTATATTTCTTTTAATTAGAAAAATTTGTAAAAGGAAAGATTTTAATGTTTATGTATTTTAGGGAATAGATTTTGGACCTTGATACTTAATCGTGATTGTTCGAAGATGGTGCTCATTTGGTTTTGCTCCGAAGCATAATAGAAGAAAATATCGTTGCCTTATCACACTGAAGTTTGAGTCAAGCTATTTTTAAGCGGAAATGAAATTCTCTTGGAATTAAGAAAAATAGGAGGGATTTAGCAAATGGGATTGCCGTCAAGGTTTGAAAATAGGTTATTCATGAATAGTGATCACGTGAAATAAAAGGATACTAAGCGTGTGTTACTTACTCGTTGTTATAATAATTGAAGTGACCATAACTTTTTTAATTAAGTGTACGTATTTTGCTCCTTTTTTGAGTCTAAACATTGTCTTGGTGATAGCCGAGAATTAACTAAAGGTAGCTAAACATTATAATACGTTATTACTGAATTGACCTTTTTTTTATTAGAAATTTTATGCATACGTGTGTTTTTTCCGAATATTGATATTTAATGAGAATTATAGTTGTCTCATCTATTTACTAATGATTGATGTGTCTTCCTTGATTATTAACAGTGATATGTTTGCCTTCTTCTTGGTTCGCCGAGTTAAGTATTTCATTGCGAATTTATGACTAGAACTATAGTTGCCCCCTCTGTTTACTGCTAATTGACGTGTCCTCCTCTGATTATTGCCAGTGATATGTTTGCCTTCTCCTTGGTTCGCCGAATTAAGTATTTATTAATGCTTATCTACGAATAGATTATAAAGTTATTTAATATTGATTTATATATTTAGATTAGGGTAGTAAATAAAAAAATGAGATAGGAATTAAATTTATTATTGAAAAATTATTAACTTTATTATTAAGAAACTGCTACTTTAATTATATAATGAAAATTTAGGATTGTTTATCTCTCCTCCTCCATATTGCAACTTGGGTATCTTTATTGAGTGTATGGACTAATAGAGGGTTCAAATCTATTATACTGGTGGCATCGTATTGGTTGGGACTTACCCTTGACCCATATTTGCAGTGGAGAGAGGGAGATATGTTTGTGGCAGGAAGATTAAAAAAATTTATAAAGGCTGACTGCAGAAGCAGTATGAGAAAAAAAAGGGAAACTTTCAACGATAAATTGGACTGATATTTATTTGTTTACTTGTTTGTTGCTTCTTTTTAAGTTTGTTTACAAACTTGAGAAGGGGAGATGTGTTGGCGAAAGGGAGAACCAGCTACAAGATTAAGAAGGTATGTTGGTTTAAAAGTTTTTAGAAAAAGTCAGTTCGCTGCTGTAAACATCTCAGAAGGACGTGGAACCTAACGAAGGAAAAGTTCAGGAAGTTAAGATCACAATAAGGAAGGAAAGGTTAAGAAATTTGGAGAATGAAAGAAAATAAGAAATCCCGCGAATAAGCGGTAAGTTTAAGTTTAAAATTTATATTTCTTTTAATTAGAAAAATTTGTAAAAGGAAAGATTTTAATGTTTATGTATTTTAGGGAATAGATTTTGGACCTTGATACTTAATCGTGATTGTTCGAAGATGGTGCTCATTTGGGTTTGCTCCGAAGCATAATAGAAGAAAATATCGTTGCCTTATCACACTGAAGTTTGAGTCAAGCTATTTCTAAGCGGAAATGAGATTCTCTTGGAATTAAGAAAAATAGGATGGATTTATCAAATGGGATTGCCGTCAAGGTTTGAAAATAGGTTATTCATGACTAGTGATCACGAGAAATAAAAAGGATACTAAGCGTGTGTTACTTACTCGTTGTTATAATAATTGACGTGACCATAACTTTTTTAATTAAGTGTACGTATTTTGCTCCTTTTTTGAGTCTAAACATTGTCTTGGTGATAGCCGAGAATTAACTAAAGGTAGCTAAACATTATAATACGTTATTACTGAATTGACCTTTTTTTTATTAGAAATTTTATGCATACGTGTGTTTTTTCCGAATATTGATATTTAATGAGAATTATAGTTGTCTCATCTATTTACTAATGATTGATGTGTCTTCCTTGATTATTAACAGTGATATGTTTGCCTTCTTCTTGGTTCGCCGAGTTAAGTATTTCATTGCGAATTTATGACTAGAACTATAGTTGCCCCCTCTGTTTACTGCTAATTGACGTGTCCTCCTCTGATTATTGCCAGTGATATGTTTGCCTTCTCCTTGGTTCGCCGAATTAAGTATTTATTAATGCTTATCTACGAATAGATTATAAAGTTATTTAATATTGATTTATATATTTAGATTAGGGTAGTAAATAAAAAAATGAGATAGGAATTAAATTTATTATTGAAAAATTATTAACTTTATTATTAAGAAACTGCTACTTTAATTATATAATGAAAATTTAGGATTGTTTATCTCTCCTCCTCCATATTGCAACTTGGGTATCTTTATTGAGTGTATCGACTAATAGAGGGTTCAAATCTATTATACTGGTGGCATCGTATTGGTTGGGACTTACCCTTGACCCATATTTGCAGTGGAGAGAGGGAGATATGTTTGTGGCAGGAAGATTAAAAAAATTTATAAAGGCTGACTGCAGAAGCAGTATGAGAAAAAAAAGGTCAATTCAGTAATAACGTATTAAAATGTTTAGCTACCTTTAGTTAATTCTCGGCTATCACCAAGACAATGTTTAAACTCAAAAAGGAGCAAAATACGTACACTTAATTAAAAAAGTTATGGTCACTTCAATTATTATAACAACGAGTAAGTAACACACGCTTAGTATCCTTTTTATTTCTCGTGATCACTAGTCATGAATAACCTATTTTCAAACCTTGACGGCAATCCCATTTGATAAATCCATCCTATTTTTCTTAATTCCAAGAGAATTTCATTTCCGCTTAAAAATAGCTTGACTCAAACTTCAGTGTGATAAGGCAACGATATTTTCTTCTATTATGCTTCGGAGCAAAACCAAATGAGCACCATCTTCGAACAATCACGATTAAGTATCAAGGTCCAAAATCTATTCCCTAAAATACATAAACATTAAAATCTTTCCTTTTACAAATTTTTCTAATTAAAAGAAATATAAATTTTAAACTTAAACTTACCGCTTATTCGCGGGATTTCTTATTTTCTTTCATTCTCCAAATTTCTTAACCTTTCCTTCCTTATTGTGATCTTAACTTCCTGAACTTTTCCTTCGTTAGGTTCCACGTCCTTCTGAGATGTTTACAGCAGCGAACTGACTTTTTCTAAAAACTTTTAAACCAACATACCTTCTTAATCTTGTAGCTGGTTCTCCCTTTGGCTACACATCTCCCCTTCTCAAGTTTGTAAACAAACTTAAAAAGAAGCAAGAAACAAATAAACAAATAAATATCAGTCCAATTTATCGTTGAAAGTTTCCCTTTTTTTTCTCATACTGCTTCTGCAGTCAGCCTTTATAAATTTTTTTAATCTTCCTGCCACAAACATATCTCCCTCTCTCCACTGCAAATATGGGTCAAGGGTAAGTCCCAACCAATACGATGCCACCAGTATAATAGATTTGAACCCTCTATTAGTCGATACACTCAATAAAGATACCCAAGTTGCAATATGGAGGAGGAGAGATAAACAATCCTAAATTTTCATTATATAATTAAAGTAGCAGTTTCTTAATAATAAAGTTAATAATTTTTCAATAATAAATTTAATTCCTATCTCATTTTTTTATTTACTACCCTAATCTAAATATATAAATCAATATTAAATAACTTTATAATCTATTCGTAGATAAGCATTAATAAATACTTAATTCGGCGAACCAAGGAGAAGGCAAACATATCACTGGCAATAATCAGAGGAGGACACGTCAATTAGCAGTAAACAGAGGGGGCAACTATAGTTCTAGTCATAAATTCGCAATGAAATACTTAACTCGGCGAACCAAGAAGAAGGCAAACATATCACTGTTAATAATCAAGGAAGACACATCAATCATTAGTAAATAGATGAGACAACTATAATTCTCATTAAATATCAATATTCGGAAAAAACACACGTATGCATAAAATTTCTAATAAAAAAAAGGTCAATTCAGTAATAACGTATTAAAATGTTTAGCTACCTTTAGTTAATTCTCGGCTATCACCAAGACAATGTTTAGACTCAAAAAAGGAGCAAAATACGTACACTTAATTAAAAAAGTTATGGTCACTTCAATTATTATAACAACGAGTAAGTAACACACGCTTAGTATCCTTTTTATTTCTCGTGATCACTAGTCATGAATAACCTATTTTCAAACCTTGACGGCAATCCCATTTGATAAATCCATCCTATTTTTCTTAATTCCAAGAGAATTTCATTTCCGCTTAAAAATAGCTTGACTCAAACTTCAGTGTGATAAGGCAACGATATTTTCTTCTATTATGCTTCGGAGCAAAACCAAATGAGCACCATCTTCGAACAATCACGATTAAGTATCAAGGTCCAAAATCTATTCCCTAAAATACATAAACATTAAAATCTTTCCTTTTACAAATTTTTCTAATTAAAAGAAATATAAATTTTAAACTTAAACTTACCGCTTATTCGCGGGATTTCTTATTTTCTTTCATTCTCCAAATTTCTTAACCTTTCCTTCCTTATTGTGATCTTAACTTCCTGAACTTTTCCTTCGTTAGGTTCCACGTCCTTCTGAGATGTTTACAGCAGCGAACTGACTTTTTCTAAAAACTTTTAAACCAACATACCTTCTTAA
>JABUQX010045111.1:25000-34714 GCA_015478945.1 Trachelipus rathkii | reverse complement strand
CCCGAGAGATATTAATCTTTCATACGTCTGTTTGGCAAATCCATAACACTAAAATACACATTTAATTCTTATTCTGTCTCATTTTCTCAATTCATTTGGTTCATATAAAGATTTGATCCACACATCCTTTACCATTTTCAAACGCACCTGGTTCTTCACCAATGCAGTCCCTCAGTCACTCAACGCACTCTTTCGACCAAAATACCAGCATGTATACTACTTCCCCTATAATTCCTACAGTTTCCCTTATCCCCCTTACCCTTATATAAGGGTACTAATACTGCTCTCCTCCAATCCATCGGAACTATACCCTCCTCCATAAACTCTTTGTTTCCACAACTCCTAAATTCACTCAATCCCTATCTTGCTTCCGTTGCTTTGATTCATTTCACGAAGCATGATTTCCATCTATACCTACAGATTTACCATTCTTCAACTTTCTCACTCTACCATTACATCCTCCTTACTATGACCTCATCCCCAAATACCTATTCCTTCTTTCACCGTCAAACACACACACATTCACTATCACCTCTTCATTCCTGCCAATGTTATGCAGATTTTCGAAGTGTTCCCTCCACACTTTCCTCACATCCATTTCATCAGCTACGAAAGCACCATCCCTTTTCATTATTCTGAGCAGATTCCCTTTATTCTTATTTTTAGCATATTATTATAATATTATATATATATATATAAATATATATATATATATATTATATATATTGATATATATATATATATATATATATATATATTATATATATATATATATATTATATATATATATACGATTATATATTATATATATATATATCATATATATATATATATATTCATATACTTATATATATATATATATATATTTATATATAATATATGATATATATATATAATATATATATTATATATAATATATATATATATAATCAATATGTTGGTTTTTTGTACACCCAAAGTATTATATATTCAGTACAGTACTCATTCCATTTATATTTTTTCATACTCGAATATCATTAATAATTGACAGCAAATTATACAATGCGTCTTCATATATTTTTTTTTCCTTGCAATAAATATATATATTATATATTATTATATATATATATAGTATATATATATATATAATTATATATATATATATATATATATATAAGTATATATATATATATATATGTATATAGTATATTATTGGCGCCCTATACTATATATATATATATAGTATATATATACTATATATTATATAATATATAGTATATAGTATAATATATATATATATAGTATATATATATATAGTATATAATATATTATATATAATATAATCATTACATACAAATGGTTGCTTTAAAGGAATCTACAATTATTTCTGTTCTCTCTCTCTCTCATCTCTTCTCTGTCTGATCTATATATTATATATATATATATTTATATATATATAATTATATATATATATAATATATTATATATATATATTATATATATTATACTATATATATATATATATATATATATAAGTATAATACATATTTTTTTATATGTATTATATATATATATATATATAATATAATATATATATATATATATATTATATATATATATATATATATTATATATATATATATAATATATATTATATATGGTATATATAGTACAAATATATATATATATATATCAATACTAGTATAATATATATAATATATAAATCTATAATTATATATATCTATATAATATGATATGATTATATATATATATATATTTATATATATATAATATATATATATATTATATATATTATATATATAATATATATATATATTATATATATACCACTGTATATTTATTAATATATATATATATATATATATATATACATAGTTATATATATTTATATATACTATAAGTATTTATATATATATATATATATATATATATATATATTATGATAATATAATTAAGAGGTGTATCGGAGATTCCGGCCGAAAGGAAAGTTCATTAGAAATTCGGGTTCCGGCCGGAATTTTTCAAAAATTTTGCGGCCGGAACCGGAATTACTAATGTACTGTGATAAATTACTAAAAAATTGTGGGATGGGAATTCATTTTCATAACCCATAATAGCCCATTTTTCGACAAATTTATAATGGTAGCCGTTGTGTAGTATTCATACACAGTGTATTTAACATACTACAGAATTATCGGAATAAAGTTTAACTCCATATATCTCAAATATACGGATTTAATAACGATACTCATTAAATTTCAAATTTAAAATACCACATTATATATCATATATATATATTATAGTTATATTTATATAGTATATATATATTATATACTATATATTCTATATATATATATATATAATTATAGTATATATATATATATTATATATATTAGTATATATATATATAATCATTATATATATATATAATATATATACTTATATTGCACATGGAATACATAGTCCAATTTTTCAAACTTTCTCGTAAGCCCAGTGAATAGTTAAAGAAAATAAATGAATCGTTGAACTATTTAGCTATGCCATATATCTTGTAATATGGTCATTCTGGAACAGCCTTTAGATTAATCCTTCTTGAATACTGCTGATCTCAATTTAATGTATGAGAAGTTGGTAACATCATCTTTCTACCAAAAAAATATTTTCTATTCAGAAATAAAATATTTTGGTTTGAAGATGGGCAACAAGTTCTCTGAGTCCCTGCTCTTCAGTGGTTGTGAATGGCTGGTTACTCATTGCAATAAACTTTATTATTTCCTGAAGAATTTTGCTCTGTGATTTGGGTTATCTTGAAATCGCAAACTTTTTGGAAGAAATTTTCCCATCCAAGGACTCATTGTTTTCACGGCTTTCGATCTTTCGCTATTGTTGGGAAGTGTCGCACGTGTTTACCGCAATTAACAGGATTTCCCCGTTGAATTTACTGATCACTAATATTTTGACTACCAGACTCTCGGATGATGATTTTCATATGTTGTTATGAGTGGCGTTGTATTAAATGTTTTTTGTGAACTACCTAGTTTTATTTTTTGTGGCATAATTTTACAACTATTAAAGATCTTGTAACATTATTAATAAAAAAAAAATCCATTTTAACGGATGGGATGGTATTATTAATAACAATTTGGTGAGGGCTTATTATGAGTGACAAATCTGTAATCACCATTAATGAATAAACTCTTTATCCAAAATATATATATACTAGATATATATACCTATGATCCGATATGTTATACGTAACACTATACTATACTTAATATCTATATATAAGAGATATACTATATATATTATGATATATTAGTAGTATAAATGAGCCACAGCCGTCTGTATAATATAATCTAGTAATATATGTATACATCTATATATATTACGATAGTAGTACTCCATACCTCATTCTATATCACGTATATGCTGTCTACTATATATATTATATATAATATATAAGTGATTAGTAATTTTTTTCATAAGGTAGCGTTACTATATCGTAGCAATAATAATAAGTATACTACTTAATTATATATAGTATATATATTAATATCTCTAATATATATATATTATATACAATTATATATATCATCTATAAAATCTAAATGAGGTATAGTAGTCAGTATATATATACTTGTATATATATATATATATAGTAGTAGTATATATAGGTATATAATATAACGTTTATTTTATATGGTTGTATATAACTAATATAGTTATATAGTAATTATTTTTTACCATTTCTTTAAATAGTTAAAGGAAAGTTCATTTGAAATTCCGGTTCCCGGTCGGAATTCGGCGGAATATGGGGGATTTTAGTCCGATTGAGCTAATTCCCGTGGTCCGGCCGCGGATTCCCACCAGAAAAAGATTTCAGTTCCCGGTAACCACCTAATCAGATATATACTAGCTATATATATATCTATATTATAGTATATAATATATATATATGTCGTATACTATATATAGTATAGTATATATATATATATATTAAGTATACTAGTATATATATATATAGATATATATATATGATATATATAATATAGTATAGTATATATATATATGAATTATATATATTATATATATATTATATATTATTACATTATATGAATCGACCACACTTAAAATGTTATAAAAATTATTTTACCCTTAAAACATTAAAAATTTAAAAAACTAATATCTTTCAAAGTTTAAGAGATTTCTTAATATTGTTTCTTTTAACTACTTATAAAATAAATCTTTTCCTTGAATGCAAAACTCCAAAGGATTTGTATTAGGATCCAAATAATGTCAATATAAAGTATCATCAAAAAGGATTATTTAAAGAAATCTTTGAATGTAAAAAATAAGATTTTCCTAAAAAATCTTCCTCAATGATACAATAATAATAGGTCAAGTTTGGGTGCAGTTTGGATTGATTAAAATGTTCCATCATGGGTGTCCTTTTCATTTATAAATATTTTTAATTTTAATTTATACCTAGAGCATCCGGACAAAGAATCGAACCTTAGCCCCTCGCCATGCGACTCTGTCGCTCAAAAGATTGCGTCACGGTGTTAATTTTAAATGTCATTTCTTGATGTTAAAATTATTTGTGTTTAAAAGAAAGTTTACTTTAGAAGATATAAATATAAAAATAAAATGTTTATTTTACCTATGGCTTATTATTATTATTATTGAATTATGTATTATTCATTATTATTATTATTATTATTATTTACTTAAGATATAAATATAAAATAAAATGTTTATTTTATTATTGATTATTATTATTATTATTATTATTATTATTATTATTATTATTATTATAAAAGATATTTAGAATATGATTTGTATTTCCCTATAGAAACATCATAAAAAAATTAGTTGACAGTTGGAAGAAAAATATTAAAGAAAGTCATCATATTGAGATACATTAGTCTAAAATTGAGACGTATTGGTCTTAAGTTGAGACAATTTAGTTTCAAGTTGATACATTTTAGTCATGGGTTGATATACCTTAGTCTAAAGTTAAAACATTTTAGTCTTAGGATGAGATACATTTCTTTTCAAGTTGAGACATTTTATTCTCAAGTTTAGATACATTTTTTGTCTCAAATTGTAAAGTTGAAATATTTGTCCCAAGTTGAGACAATTAGTTTCAAGTTGATACATTTTAGTCTCAGGTTGAGATACATTAGTCTAAAGTTGAAACATATTAGTATCAAATTGAGACTTCTAGTCTCAAGATTGAATACATTTTAGTCTAAAGTTGAAACATTAAGCTCCAGATTGAATAAATTTTAGTCTCAAGTTAAAATATATTAGTCTAAAGTTGAAACATATTAGTATCAAGTTGAAACTTAAGGCTCAAGATTGAATAAATTTTAGTCTCAAGTTAAAATACATTAGTCTAAATTTGAAACATATTAGTCTCAAGTTGAGACATTTAGTCTCAAGTTTGAATACATTTTAGTCTCAAGTTTAAATACATCAGTGTAAAGTGAAAATATATTAGTCACACTCACATACTGAGACACTTATTCTCAAAATTAAATTCATTCTGGTCTCAAATTAAGATACATTAATCTAAATTTGAAACATATAAGTCTTAGGTTGAGATACATTACCTTAAAGTTTAAACATATTATTCTTAGGTTTTACGCAAAAAACATGTTGAAACTAAGGCATAATTAGTCTAAAATTGAGATTTATTACTAACGAGCACAGTCAAATTGACGAATGAAAATTGCACTTTAATTCCAAAGATTTTTCTTATGAAAATACTTTTTTTTGTAAGTGAAACGAAAACTCGTATTAGTTCCTATGTTTTAAGGAGGTAATCAATTAAGGTTTAAGCTCATTAATTTGTTAGTAATATGATCATTGATATCCATTTATCGGAATGTCTTAACTTATTAAGATTATTTGCATTTGACATTTTTATAAACGCATCAGTGTACAAATTTCAATTCAAAAGCACAAATAGCAGTACATCACAACATACACACATACACACACACACACACAGCAAATATTATATATATATATATAATAATTTATAATAGCTATATTATATATATATCTAATTATATAATATATCATATATAATATATAATTATATTAATATAATAATAGCTAGTTATATTTATATGCGCCTCAATTGGATCACCATAAAGGCTGGGGATGAGGTGTTAAACATGTATCTGATCTGAGGCATGCATGAGCATCATTAGAGAATTAATACGTGATAGCAGGGAACTAACCAAAGCTACCACGGCTCTATAGGTAACCTTATACGACATGCAGAACATACAGTGAGGAAATTCTTCCTCCCCTTCACAGGGGAACATTAGTATAAATATATTATTATATATATATATATATACTATACTATATATATATATAATTTTTTCATGTAAAAATATTAAATAAAAAGTACATAAAAATGAAACCTTGAGCATACAAAAGCATTCAATCATTTTTAATAATAGATTTTTGGCCGCTTTATTTAAAGCACTATATGATAGCAATTATTGTTGAGACGTTTTTTTTTTCAAGCCATTGACGCTGCAACGTTCAAGAAGTGCGAGCAACTTAATTGATGATAGGTTTATTATCTTGTTAAATTTATTTTTATGTTTATTTAAGGTTACAACTGACGGTTATACATATTTTTTTTTTTAACGTTATTATATGTAGTGATAACAATATTTTACAGAATAGTATTTAACTCTCTCCTCTCTCTCTCTACACGAACAGGACTGCATACTAAAACAGACTCTGCTCTCGCATCTTCTCCTCTCTCTTCTCTCTCTCTCGTCTCTTCTCTCTCTCTCTCTCATACTCTCACTCTCTTCTCTCTTCTTAATTCTTAATTTCCCTTGAAATGAAATAATTATATAATATGTAATACAGAACTCTCCTCTCTCTCTCTCTATCCTCTCCTCTCTCATCTCCTGCTTCTCTCTCATCTCTCTCCTCCTCCTCTCTCTCTTCCTTCTCTCTTATCTATCTATTCTATCTCTCTCTTTCTTTCTCTTTCTCTCTCTCTCTCTTCATTCTATTTCTTGAAATGATATCATTCAAAATATTTTTACTGCATCTCTCTCTCTGCTCTCATTCTCATCTCGTCTCTCTCATCTCTCTCTCTCTCTCCCTTCCTCCCTCTCTCTCTCCTCTCGTCTCTCTCTCTCTCTCCTCTCTCTCTCCTCTCTCTCTCTCTTCCTCTTCATCGTCTATTTTTTGAAAAATGATTTTCATTCCAAAATTTTTAATCTCTCTCCTCTCTTCTCTTCTTCGTCTCTCTCTCTCTCTTCTCCTCATCTCTCTCTCTCGTCTACTCTCTTCTCTCTCCTCTCCTCTCTCTCTTCTCTCTTCTCTCTCTCTCTCTCTTACCCATGTTTGACTTTTTTATTTCGTTGAATATAAAAAACCGCAAGTATTGCAAATGCTTTTACGAAATGACTTGTGCTATTATTATTATATTATTATTATTATTAATTAATTATTATTATTATTATTATTATTATTTTATTATTCATTATTATTATTATTATTATTATTATTATTATTATTATTATTATTATTATTATTATTATTATTATTATTAATTAATTATTAATTATTATTATTATTACTTAATTATTATTAATTATTATCTATTATTTATATTATTATATTATTATTATTAATTATTTATTATTATTATTATTATTATTATTATTATATTCATTATTATTTATTATTATTATTATTATTATTATTATATTATTATTATTCTTATTATTATTATTATTATATATTATTATTATTATTATTATTTATTATTATGTATTATTTTATTATTATTATTATTATTATTATTATTATTATTATTAATACATTGTACTAAGTATTTAAAAATAATAATGATAATAATTATAATAACAAGAAATGATAAAATTAAAGCCGCAGGGCATACCTTTAAATAGTGATAATATTAACAAATAACTAAACTAATGCTTATTTTAACTACTAACTACTCACTATTACTACTACGACTACTACTACTACTACTGTACTAACTACTAGTAATAATAATATATAATAATAATAATAATAATATATAATTAATAATAATAATAATAATATAAAATAATAAATATATAATAATAATCAGAGTCAATAATAATAAGATAATAAAATAATATAATAATAATAATAATAAATAATAATAATAATAATAATAATAATATATAATAATAATATGATATAATAATAATAATAATAATAATATAATAATAATATAATATAATATAATAAGTAATAGATAATAATAATTAAGTAGTACATAATTAATAACAATAATAAAATAATATATAATAATAATCATAATAATAATCATAATTAATAAAACAATACAGAATAGTTAATAATCCTAAATAATAATATTTAATAATAATAATAGATAATAATAATAATAATAATATATATCATATAATACTGATAGTATAGACACGGGTGAATATGGTACCCAAACCCAGCTACCACTATATATATATATAGGTATCTCTATAGATCATATTTTTATATAGCTATAGTAATTTATATATATATATATATATTATATATATAGTATATATATAAATGATATAATAGTATATACTACTAATATTAATATATATAACTATATAATAATATATATGATATTAAACATTGGAGGATTATTATCATGACGTGTGATATGTTATTTGAAATCTGTAACAAATTTAAATATTGGGAAATCGAGTTTATTTCGCCGACCAAATTTTTTTTTTTTTTTTTTTTTTTCTTTAAAAAAGAGCGCGTTGAGTCATTTTATTTGATTTTTATATAAAAAATTGTTTATTTAATCTTTTGGGGAGAATTATCAATATATATATTACTAGTAAACTATGAAAAATTAATATTTTTTAAAATTTCGCTAAATTGAAATATATATAGATATATATCGTATATATACAATATTACATACGTAAAATAGTATCTGATATATTATATGAGATGTGAAACACACGGAGCTAGCAGAGTCATTGCAATTAACATGAATTATAATCTACTATATTATTATATCATAATTATGATATTGATACTAGTAGTATATTATATATATATATACTGTATAAATATAGAATTTATATATTATATATAATATTATTATATATATTTTTATTGTTTTATAAAATTGTTTTATTAATATTATATAGATATATAATATTATATATATTTATAGTATTATATTTATAATATATAATATATTTATATATACTATATATAGTATATATATATATATCTATTTATTTATATTATATATATAGTATATATATATCTATATAAGTAACTAAATATATTATTTATATACTATGTATATATAATATATATATTGATATTATATATATATATTTATCTATATAATATAGTATATATATATATAATATATTATATATTATATATATATATATATATTTGAAAAATCGGTTTCAACAACAAAAGATAATTGTATTAATTACAACTTTAATTAATTGCTATTAAGCTATTGCAAAGTATTGTAAATTCATTTTGATTCACATCTTGCTTTTATAGCAAATATAGAAGAGTTGAGAAGCTATAACCGAAATCGGAGTTGCGGCGCCAGAAAGGTTTTTGGGGTGGAAGCGGAGTTTATAAATGATGGAGCAGTAGCCGGAGCCGGAGCCGGAGCCGGAGCCG
>JABUQX010045111.1:12500-15000 GCA_015478945.1 Trachelipus rathkii | reverse complement strand
TCCCATGCCACTCCTACCTCTAATTCTTTCATAACCTCATCCATGTACAAATTGAATTACCAAAGAGACTTAACATATTCTTGCCTCACTCAGCTTTAGTATTCAATCAAACATTTTCATCTCAATTTATTCCTACACACTATTCACTATCGTCATACATACTTTTGATTCAATTCAGAAGCCTACCACAAGCATCATACATCAGTAACACCTGCTAAAGGGCTTCCCTATTAAACCTATCATACGCCTGTTGCAAATCCGTAAAACCTAAATACAATTTATTCATCATTTTCTCTCTCATTTTCTCAATCATTTGTCTCAATGTAAAATTTGATCCACACATTCTCTACCATTTCTAAAAGCACCTTGTTACTCGTCAATCAATCCCACAGTCATTCGACGCATTTTTTCAACAAAAATACCAGCATATATCTTCCCTACAACACTCTATAAACTAATTCCCATATATTCCCTACAGTCCCTTTTATTCCCCTTACCCTTATGTAAGGATACTATTACTGTTCTCCTCCAATCCCTCCTCCATAAACGCTTTGTTGCATAATTTGTAAATCCATTCGATCACCAACTCGCCTCCATTCTTGGTCATTTCACTAGTAATTCCATCTATTTACCATCTTCAACTTTCTCGCTGTACTCATTTCCCACTCTTTACTAATTACTTCATCCAAAAAATACCTATTTATTATTGCACTATCAAACCCACACACACTCACTATCACCTCTTCATTACTGGTAGTGTTATGCATATTTTCGAGATTTTTCCACCCCACTCTCCTTACATCCATTTCATCAGTTACGAAAGCACCATCCCTATCTATTGTTCTACTCTAATTCATAACCTTTAGAGCTTCCTTCCTGAAAAGCTTCCTATTTCCTTGTAAGTCCCCATTCCTCCTCCTTCCAAACTCTTTATTTACCTCATTTTTTTCCTCTTTTTAGTCTTCCTTTTTTCCTTCTTACATAATTCCAAACACCTTTCTTTTGAGGCCTTATCAACAGCGTTTAATTCAACCACTACTCTTTTTTTAATTTTACTCTCTGGCAACACTTCTTCATTCCACCACTCACTGTTAACATTCTTTCTTGCTACTTTAACACATCCACATACTTCTCTTACTCTACTAACAAACGCTTCATTCATTTGCGTCAAGATTTGTTCAGTTTCATCTTGCTCGCATTCAACTGATTTATTTGCAAGCTCTTTTAAATTATTTTCCTTATTACCTTGTTCACCAAACTTCTCACTCTTATTTCATCCCACTTCCTTCCTTATCACCTTCCTCTCCATCCAGGCCCTCACTAACTAAATCTTACATAAAACACCATAATGATCCGAAAATCCCACCCCCAACCACATCACTGATTTAGAATCCATCACATACTTCAACATCTTCTTCACCAACACAAAGTCAACCATATTTTTTACTTCGATGCCATCTCTACCAACACCAACTCTAGTATACTTATGAATACTCTTGTGTTTGAAGAAAGTAATACTTACACACATACCTCTCTCCTCATAGAAATCAATCACCTCCTCCCATTCTCATTTTCTTCCGTCACCACAAAGTCACCTGTTATACCATCCCTTTTTTGATCACCTGTCCGACCACTTAGGTCTCCCAACACAATCACTCTGAAGCTCCTTCTCACACCATCCAAAACATCATTCAGATTAATTTTAGTAAATCGCACTCTCCTCAACATCACCCTCAGATTGACCACATGTTACTACCACACATGCCTTGACCTTTTCAAACTTAAATTTAACCATTAGAATTCTAGCATTCACACAAATCATAATCAACCATAGCTCTGTGGTACAGGTCATTTACCAGAATCTCAACTCCTTTTCTCCTCCTCTCATTCCTTTCCACACCAGAACACACACATTTCACACCATAAAACTCATCTTCACCACTTCTTTTCATCTTTGTTTCAGTCACAGCGAGCAAATGAAATTTACCTTTACTAAATACATCTATCAACTCTCTCCTCTTCTCCTCATCATTCATTCACCTGACATTCCATGTCCATATGATTCATACAGTTTCGCCGAAAGGTACAAAGCCGCTAATGGCTATCACTACCAGGTCCGAGGCCAACATAAGCATACCTAGCAAAAGATACGTGGTAGTGCTAGCCAGCACAACCACCACTGCTCCTTTAGTCACCTTCTACGACACGCAGAATATTCTTTCTTCCCCCCCCCCACACACGGGGATATATAGAAAGGTGCTGTATGTAATAGTGATATTAGTGCTTTATGGTCAGTTTGCGATTAGGACAGTCTACTCCCGTGTAAGAAGAATGTGGATATGGACGCTAAAGTGAGGCGAATCATTGGGCACTGGAATGTTACGATATATATATATATATAATATTATATATATATATATATGTATATTATATATATATATATATAAAATATATAAAAGATAATATTATATATATATATATATATATATATATATATATA
>JABUQX010045111.1:2500-7500 GCA_015478945.1 Trachelipus rathkii | reverse complement strand
CCACCCGGGCTACTAGCCATCCTGAAGTTATTAGATCTCAGGATTTCATGCACTATATCATGTGTAATAAACATATATAAACATGGGTCACTTGAGAGAAGATGGAGTAAGTAGGAGGAAGGATGCCTGAATCGTCCAGGGAGGAATTAGATAAAAAAAAGGGAAACCGAAAAGATTGGCCTTTTCAGAAGGATAATTAGGAGCTACGGGATTGTGGCCAGAGTTACCAATTGGAGGGAAAATGGTATATTTATTTAGAAAAAGAGTAGTGGTGAGGCATAATTCAGGCGGGTTCAAGAGTTGGTTAATGCAATCTTTGTTTCTTAATTATCTAATTTAGATAGTTGAGAATATATATATATATATATATATATATATATATATATATATATATATATATATATATATATATATATATATATATATATATATATATATATATATATATGTATAACAACTGCTACAAATTCAACGCAGTGTGATAGGTATTCAAAAATAACCCCTACAGTAATTTCACACTGCTGGGATGGGGCCCAGGTTCACATCCCAGCAGTGGCGATATATATATATATATATATATATATATATATAATATATATATATATATATATATATATATATATATATATATATATATATATATATATATATTAGAGATATTTAGAGAAGAGTTAAAAATGGAATTCACGTAGAGTGCACTAAGAGACAACCATACTTCTTTGATAATTTCTCAAAAAAAACAAAACCCTGGGAAAATGAAATTTCTACACATTTTTCTAATTGTGGAACCGTTATAATAAATAAAAAAAAGAAAAAAGTCGTAAAATAAGATAAAAAATAAATTGAAAAATGAAAAAAAAATATATATTTTTTTTGATTTAATAGTAGAACGAGGATTAAAACAGGTAATGTAATGTAGTGTATTATTTTGAGTGTTAAAAGCCTTCAAAGGAACTCGATGGCTATCACAACCTCTCATTATCAGTGCTTAAAAGTGGCCCAATTTCCTTAAAATATAAAGCGTTCACTGCAAATTGTCTTTATGGATATATATATATATATATATATATATATATATATATATATATATATATATATATATATATATATATATATATATATATATATATATATATATATATATATATATATATATATATATATATATATATATATATATATATATATATATATATATATATATATATATATATATATATAAGTGATGGTACAGGATTGAAAATTATTCGGGATCGGGATTACGATTTTTTGGAGATCAGGGATCGGGATCAGGATTATGATATTTTCGAGATCAGGGATCGGGATCGGGATCGGGATTTTGAATTTCTGATTAATGTATGGGCTTCGGCTGTCGACGGTCACTATTTACAATAGTGGTAAACCCAGATTCACACTCTGGAACGAGCCTGATATCGTTGAAGTCAGTACCCGCCGCAGTTTTTTTTATATTATTTAATGAAAATAAAATATGTGACATTACTCCATTATAATTACTAACCCCGCAAGTTTAATTTGTGCTGTGAAATTTAGGATACAAAAGCAGCTTTGCTCAAATTTTAAAGAAGAACGTATATCGTTAACGTTAATAACATTCCTTTTAATAATATTCCTTTAGTTTATTAATAATAACATTCCTTATTTCTCTTTAGTCAATCTCCTTCATCCCTCAATCGCAGTCTTCGCTGCCGCTTAACTGCGGCAACATGTCGAGCTCAGCAGCCAATTGATATTCATGTCTTGTGTCTTTTCTTTGTGTTTGAACTTCTTGTGCACCTTGGGGACTGAGATAGTGCTATAGCCAGCTCACTGCGCGAACATTGTTCTGGTTCTTCTGTTTCGGATTTTTTCTTCTTCTTTTTTATCTGTGTAGTTTTCATTTTGGACACGAACTTCTTGTGGTTAGGTTTTAGGTAAAACGACTTCTTAATGGGATTGTTTTTCATTCTCTTGGATTAGATATCTTAATATAAATTTTAGATTCATCTCATAAAAATTCTTTTAATATATAGATAGCATAGAATTAATATACAAAATAAAATACATTTTATATCAAAATATTTGGTTACATAAATTTTTATTCTTATTTTATTATAATACATTAAAATAGAAAATATGAAAAACATATTTCATTTATTAGAATATTTTATAATATTGTATATATAATATGTCTTTAAAATTATATCAATATATAAAAGTTATTGTTAAATAGTTCGCGGGCAATTTTTCAATCTATATGTTCACTATATATCACCTCCGTACCAAAACATTATATATATATATATATATATATATATATATATATATATATATATATATATATATATATATATATATATATATATATATATAATATGTGTGTGTGTGTGTGTGTGTGTGTGTGTGTGTGGAGGGTTTCTCTTTAAGGTTTGAACATCATGGACATTAGGATACGTCATGGACATCAGAAACATCAGGGGAATCACGGATTTCAGGGTGTGTAAAAGGAGGGGTTTGAAAGTAAATGTAGATAAGAGCAAGGTTATGGTAATGAGTGAGAAGAGTCCGCTGTGTGAAGTCATGTTAGATAGCGAGCAACTGGAATAAGTATCTGTGTTTAAAAATTTAGGATATATGTTGAATGAAAAGGGATGATGCAGAATGTAGTAGGAAAGTTGTGAATAGTAGGTTGGTGGTGCAGTTAAATCCTTGGAGGATGTAAAGGGACTAAGTCTTGAGGAGCTAGAGTTATGCATGAAGGTATGTTGTTACCTGTGTTAATGTATAGTAGTGAAACTATAGCCTGGAATAAGAGGTACGAATCTAAGGTACAAAGTGTTCAGATAAACAATCTTAGGGGTGTGTTATGTGTGAGAGGAATTGATAAAATGGTGAATGAATGCATTATGGAGTTGTGCAGTGTGAAGAGGGGCGTAAATAAGATAATAAACGATAGTCCAATGAGAGGGTTTGATAATATGGAAAGGATGGATGACAGTCGGTTGGTTATGCAGATGTATAGTGGGGAGTGCACTGGGAATCTACCGACTGAGGGACCGAAGAAAAAGTGGATTGAGTCAGTAAAGGAATGCCTGTAGGAGAGGAATGTTAGTTTGGCAGAGGCGAGAAGAAAGGTGCATAACATGAGTGAATGGTGGGGTTTTGTGGGGGTATGATTGTGAGATTTTGCCAGGTGATAAACTCCACATCGACCAGATACCACAGTGAGGGTCCGTCGCGGTCGCGTGAAGCCTCAGGGTGGATTTTTCTGATTGGAACATAAAAGGGATGGTAAAAAGAGGTGCTTTCTTTTCGACTTCCATCATGTTCTTCTACTACTTTTCTGTTCGGTGTATGCTACGCACCTCACCACAATCTGGGGATAGGAGGAAGATGAATATATATATATATATATATATATATATATATATATATATATATATATATATATATATATATATATATATATATATATATATATATATATATATATATATATATATATAGTTCAAAAAGGTAAAGAGGTCCTGAAAACACAATTGAAGAGCTGATAAGCGGCTCTAAGAAAGCCTTGAAATAAAATTATGACCGTAAGGAATTACCCAGTTTGGTACAGCGGTAAAATGCTTGCCTTTCATTCGATAGGACCTGGTTCGAATCCGATTTTGAATATTTTGTCTATATATTATTTAAAGCTAAACTAATTTAATTTGCAGAAAGAATATTTAGTGATACTAAACTTAATTAAAATATAAAAAATAATATATATATATATATATATATATATATATATATATATATATATATATAGTATATATATATATATATATATATATATATATATATATATATATATATATAGTAGATACATGCGCACGCATCATCAAACAACAAAAACTAAAATATGATAGACGTCATTCCGTGTGTGTGTGGGTGTGTCACGCTCATTTGCATTGATCGATTGTTTGAATCTTGTTTAGAGAATCTAACAGGATTTATAAAAAAAAAAGTCATATTATTACAAAAAATATAAATATATATATATATATATATATATATATATATATATATATATATATATATATATATATATATATATATATATATATATAGTTGAAAATAAATTTCTACCTTATGCAATTGAAATTGGGGGGGAGGGTTCATTAGCTACCGCAGCAGAGTCTTGGGAAGTTGGAATTGTGATACAAGTATTTCAAACCAAATGAATTAGAGTGCAAAGATTATCTTTCCTTGATAGCAAGCCCTGGTTTGGGTCAACTTATTTAGAAATTCTAGACACCGTTGACATGGTTTCGCATCCAAATGAGCTGACCTTCTTATGCTGGAAGCATGAGAGAGAGAGAGAGAGTGTGTGTTTTTTTGTGTGTTGTATGTGCTAGCTATGTTTTTAGTGACGTGTGTGCATTGAGATCAACATAATTCTCTATGCCGTTAATTGTAATTAAATAATAAAGAAAATGTCCTACTGAAGACAAAATTTTTTGTGTCGAATCATGTACCCAGACCGGGATTCGAACTCTCCTTCTGGCGAGAGAAAAATTACGATCTTTAAACGAGTCTCGCTTTAGTCCACTGAGCTACGATGAACTCCTTATATATATATATATATATATATATATATATATATATATATATATATATATATATATATATATATATATATATATATATATATATATATATATATATATATATATATATATATATATATATATATATATATATATATATATATATATATATATATATATTTAAAGGGGCTTTCTATATATGTGTATATTGACATTTAAAAATATAGATATAAAAACTATAAATTTTTTTACATATATATATATATATATATATATATATATATATATATATATATATATTTATATATATAAATATATAAATATATATATATATATATATATATATATATATATATATATATATATATATATATATATATAAAGGAAAATAAGGAATAATAAAAAGGATTA
>JABUQX010045110.1:10000-28091 GCA_015478945.1 Trachelipus rathkii | reverse complement strand
CAAAAGACTAAGGGTCTGAGGTTACGGCTAGGCGCCTTACATGAGTATGTGGTTACCTGATGTTTAATGCATAGTAGTGAGCACTATGTCTGAATATGAGGTAAGATCTAAAGTTCAATGTGCTTCAGATGGGCAATCTTAGGGCGTTTAGGTGAGAAAAGAATTAGTTTAAATGAGGAAGAACGTCATTAGAAGAGTTAAATGAGTGTGAAGAAAGTGTAAATGAGCAGAAGAAATGAAAAGTACGTGAGATGCGTTTGCGTTCTTGTGGAAAGGCGCATGAATGACAGTCGCCGTTGGTAAAGCGGATGATATACGCGTGTGAGTGCTGTTCGGAATTCGACTGGCTGCGGAGAAAGAAAAAAATGCGCCATTGAGTCAGATAAACGAATGTCTAAAGGAGAGAAATGTGAGTTGACAGAGGCGAGAATAAAAGTGCATAAATAGGAGTGAATGAGGTTGTATGGTTTTGTGAGAGGGTATGCTTGTGGCCCACCTGCCCCAAGGGATGAACCCACACTTGATGATAGTGCCATAGTTGAGGGTCCGTCGCGCGTCCCGTGAAGCTCTAGCGGTGGATTTCTACTGCGCCGAGTTCCTCACTAATAGTATATGCAGGCATAAGGCTGGGCTTTCTTTTCGCAGCTTGCTGTCATGTTGTCCTTCTACTACTTCTCTTCCGATGCATGTCAAGCACCTAACCCCCAACAGTCTGGGGAAAAAGATGATCATTATGATGATTTAGGCTATGATGGAATATATAATATATATATTATATATATAGTATAATATATAATATAATATATATATAGATATATATATAGTATATATATACTATATATAATATATTATATATATATATATAATATATATATATATATATAAATATATAATATATATATATAAATATACGGTATATTATATATATACGGAATATATATATACCGTATATATATAATATATATATATATAGTATATATATATATATATATATATATATATATATTATTATATATATAATAATATATAATATATATTATATAATACTAATATAATATATATATATTATATATATATATATATATATAGATATATATATATATATATATATAAAATATATATACTAGTATATTAAGGCAAATTTGAATTTCCTCCTGTGTACATGAAACAAAGATGAAAGGCAAAAGGTGAAAATTGAGTGGTGTGTGTTGAAATGGTGCGTGTGGTGTGGAGAGAATGAGAGAGGAGAGAAGAGTTGCCAATTTTGATGAGTGACCTGTGTACAAAGCTATGGTAGACTTTGTATGCTGAGTCTAGCAATTCTAATGTTAAATTTAAGGTTGTAAAGTCAAGTATGTGTGTTGTTACGTATGTCCATCTGCAGGGAACTTGAAGAGAGTACGATTTTTGCGGATAATCTGAATGATGTCTGGATGGGTGAGTAGGAAGCTCTTAGATATAAGGTTGGACCTAATGGTTGGATAGTGATCAAAAAGGATGGTATATCAGCTGGCTTTGGGTGGCGCGTAGAAAAAATGAGAATGCGTAGGAAGTGATTGAATTTCTGTGAAGAGAGCAGGTATTTGTGTAAGTGAATACTTTCTTTAACACAAGAGTATTCCATAAGTATACTAGAGTTGGTGTAGTAGAGATGGTATCGAATGAAACAGTATTGATTGATTTTGTTGGATGTGAAGAAGGAGATGTTGAAGTACATGTTGATGTTAAATCAGTGAGGGGTTAGCAATGGGATTTATCGGATCATTATGTTGTTCTATGTAAAATTAGTTAGTTGGACTTGGATGGAGAGGAAGGTGATACAAAGGAAGTAGGTGAAATTAAGAGTGAGAATTAAGTGAACCAGGTAATAAGGATAAGTAGGTAAGAGCGCTCGCTAGTAAATCGGTTGAATGCGAACAAGTTTGATACTGAACAAAATCTGGGGGCAAATGAAGGAAGGAATTGTTAGTAGTGCAAAGCGCAAGTGTGTGCATTGTGCTTAAAGTAGAAGTAAGAATGTTAAACCAGGAATGTGGGAATGAAGAGGTGAGGAAAGCGGTTAAAGGTAAAAAAGAACGTGGATTGAATGTACTAAAAGCAAATGATGGAAGTTTCAAAAAGAAAGATGCTTGGAATTATATTGAAGGAGGAAAAAAAAACTACAAAAGGTGTATACGTAGAGAAAAAACAATAGGTAAATGAAGCAGTTTGAAGGAGGATGAATGAGGACATACAGGGAAAGCAAGCCTCTTCTGGAAGGAAGCGCGAAAGTTAGGAATGAGAATAAGGGGAATCTGCTTAGAATAATGAATAGGGATGGTATTTCCTTCCTAACTGATGAAATGGATGTGACGGAGTGTGGAAGAAACACTTCGAAAATCTGCCCAATATTAACAGTAATGAGGTGTTAGTGATTGTGTGTGGTTTTGATGGTGCCAAGAAGGAATAGGTATTTTGGATGACTTATTAGTAAGGAGGAGGTAATGCGTAGAGCAGTGAGAAAGTTGAAGAACGTAAATCTGCAGGTATAGATGAAAATTACTGGGTGAAATGATCAAGAGCGAAGGCGAGATGGTGATTGATTGGATCTTGAAGTTGTCTAATAAAGCGTTTAATGGAGGCGTATAGGTTCCAAGGGATTGAGGAAGAGCGGTAGATATACCCTTATATAAGAAGGGAAAAAGGGGAACTGTAGAAATTATGAGAGGGAATAAGTTTAGTGATGTTGTAGCGTAAGTATATGCTGGTATTGCATCGAAAAGAAGTGCGTCGAGTGACTGCAGGAAACTGATTGGTGAAGAAACAAGGTGCCGTTTAAAGAGTGCCGTAGAGGATGCTGTGATCACAATTAAAATTATGATAGGAAATAGTAAATAAGGAGAAAGAAAGAATAAATTATATTTTATTTTTATGATTTTAAGAGCTAATGATAGAGTGAATAGGGAAGCTTTATGGCATGTTATTAGTGATATATGTGTAGTGAGCTTCTGAATGCGCAAGCAAAAGTATGTATGACGCCATAGCTGAAAGCTGTTTAAGAATAAATGGTGTCCAATGGTTGATTATATATATATATAATAGCGGAGTGAGACAGGTTGTGTTTATGTCTCCTTGGTTATTCAATTGTATATGATGGGTTTATGAAAGAATTCGAAGGTGGGATGCAGGAAATGGTGCTGAATGATGGAGAAATGAAATGCAGTGAGGTAGCCTACCTTATTAATGCGGATGAATTTGGTTCTGGATTAGCCGAAATACTGAAGAGAGCGTGTGAGAGATTGGTAGAGAGATTTGGCAAGGTGTGTAAAATTAGGGGTTTGAAGTAACCGTAGATAAGAGTAAGGTTATGTTGGAGTGAGGACAGTCCTCAGTGTGAAGTGTATGTTAGATGGTAAGCAGCTGGAGCAAGTGTCTGAGTTGTAAATATTTAGGTATGCTGTTGGCATGAGAGGAACGATATGTATGCAGAAGTGTAGTAGAAAGTTTGAATGCAGGGAAAGTGGCTGGTTGCCAAATTAGATCGTTCGTGATGTAAACGGACTTAAAGTCTCTGAAGTGCGCTAGAGTTCTTCATGAGGGTATGTTTATTACCTGTGTTACTGTATGGTAGTGAGACTATGCGTTCTAGGGAATAAGGGGGGAAAAAGATAGATATAGATCTAAAGCTTCAATGTGTTTCAGATCTGACAATCTTAGCGCGCATGTTGCTAGCCGTGTGAAAAGGGAATTAAATAAAAATGAAAGGAAGTGAACATTATTAGAGAGAGCTTGTGAGCACTGTTGGAGGAAAAGGGGTTAAAATGAAGAGAATAAATGAAAGTATGTTAGATGGTTGGTCATGTGGAAAGATGAATGATAGTCGGGGTGGTTGGTTAAGCGGATGTATAGTGGCGGCGAGTGTGTTAGGCGATACCGACCGCTGGAGCACCCGAAGAGGAAGTGGATGAGTCGGTGAACAAATGTGTCTGAAGAGCGAGAAATGTGAGTTTGCGTAGCAGCGAGAAGAAAGGTGTATAAACAGAGTGAAGGGCGGGGTTTTGTGAGGGTATGGTTGTGCCCACCTGGGCCAAGAGAACCCTTACACTGACGATCACCATTAGTGAGGCGTCCATCGCTTCCCATGAAGCTAGCGGGATTTTCTGACGTGCGATGATCTCGCTAATTAATGGTACTGAGGGGGCCGAGGCTGGGCTTTCTTTTCGACTTATGCATCTCTTCTACTGCTTTTCTTTTCCGATTCTCGTCACGCACCTTACTCCCATTCTTGCGGAAAATAAAGAAGATAAAGAAAGAAAGAAAGGAAAGAATATTATATATATATATATATTAGTATATATATATAATTAATATATATATATATATATATATATATAATATAATATTATATATATATAATATATATAATAATAATATATACTATATATAAATATATATATATATATATATATATATACGCTATAATATATATACGGTATTATATATATATAATATATATATATAGTATATATATATATATATATATATATATATAAATATATAATATATAGATATATATATATATATGATATATATAATATATATATATATAATAGATATATATATATATATATATATATATATTATATATATATACGGTATATATATATATATATATATATATATATATATATACTATATATATATATAATATAATATATATATATATATATATATATATATATATATATATAGATATATATATATATTATACATATATATAATAGATTAAAGTGTGTTAGAAAGTGAGAGGATGTGTGATCATATCTTTACATGAACCAAATGTTGAGAAATGAGGCAGAAGAATAAATTGTATTAGGTTTTATGATTTACAACAGGCATATGATAGACAAAATAGAGAAGCTCTATGCGGTGTTAGTGAAAATATGGTTGGTGTAAGCCTTCTGAATGAAATCAAAAGTATGTACGGCCGATAGTGAAGCGTGTGTAGAAAAATGGACTTGATAGTGAATTACGTTCTAAGTATTAATAGCGGAGTGCAGGCAGGGATTGAGACCCCGATCTCGCTGATGTTCCCGAGTTGTCGATCATCTTCCATACTGTTTTAGCCCTCCTTGATTATCAATTGTATATGGATCGGATTGTGAAGAGAATTAAGTGCGGCGCGCCTCATGCAGTATTGAAAAGTGTTTTAAGATTGATAATGTAGTTTACGTGATGTTGTCATCATTGTGTTTTTCGTGATTTGTCGTTTATAAAGATTTCGAAAAGTGTTCCTAAACACTCCCACATCCATTTTCATCAGTTACCAAAAGCACCATATCTATTCATTATTCTAACCAGATTCCCCTTATTCTCATCTTAACCTTTCGCGCTTCCCTTCAGAAAGTCCCAATTCATCCTCCTTCCAAACTGTGTTATTTACCTAATTTTTCCTCCTAACATATGTATCTTTTATCTCTCTTTTTTTCCTTCATACATATTTCACTACACATTGTTTTCGAAATCTCATCATTGACTTTTAGCACATTCAACCACGTCTCTTTTATACTTTTAACCGCATGCAACACCTCTTCATTCCACCATTAACTATTGATATTTTTACTTCCCACTTTATCCCAGCCACACACTTCTATTGCACTGCTAGCAAATGCTTCCTTCCTTTGCATTCAGATTTGCTCAGTTTCTTCTTCTTCACATTCAACTGATTTACTTGCATGTGATCTCACAACTTTTCCTTATAACACTGTTTATTTAGCTTTTCCCTATTAATTTCTTTCTTTTTATATTTCCTGTTCATCCATGACCTTAACTTAATTTTACATCAAACAACATAATGATGTAAATTCCTATCTCCAACCCCTTCACTGATTTAGCATCCATCACATACTTCAATATCATCTTCACTAACACCAAATCTCTACCTACAAAAACTCTCCTAAATTTTTGGATAGAATTGTGTTCAAATAAGATATACTTATACGCATTCCTCTCTCTTCACAGATCTTAATCACCTTCCTACCATTCTCATTTTCTTCCAAAAATCCAAAGGCACCCGTTATATCATCCCTCTTTCAATAATCTATCTAAACATTCAAGTCGCCCAGCGCAATCAATCAGATTGTCCTAGAAAGTCTCAAGCTTCTCAACATCACCCTCAGATGGAGCCTGTGCTACAACCTCAAGTACCTTAAACTTCTCAAAATTAAATTTAATCATGAAAATTCTGATACTAGCACAAACACAATTCATCATAGTTCTGTCCCTCAAGTCACTCATCAGAATCTGTAACCACGAGTGAATAGATTATAAGTTTAATTATAATTTCAACTTTCTGTTTCACTTGTCTATTATGTACTACATTACAGTCTCCATCATTAGTGACAGCAACTGGCCGTGCTGGCCCCTTCCCTCGTTCAACTATATTCATGTCTATGTACTAACACTTTCTCCTCCACACACAGCGGATAAAGGTAGTGTCTTAAGATGTTGTCTGGAAGAGGAGTGTAGATATGAACGCAAAAGAGAAAGCGAACCATTGGGCGCTGGAATGTCATGGGAAATACCCTACACACCAGAAGTTCAACGGGGTGGGCGGTACTCCGTACCATCGCTTTCGTAGTTTACGCTTACATATATATTATAATAATATCATGATATATATATATATATATATATATTATATATATATATATATATATATATATATATATATAATATATATATAATATATATTAGTATAATATATATATATATATATTATTATATATATATATATATATATAATTAAAATATATATATATATAATATATATATATATATAGTATATATATATAATAATATTATATAATATTATATATCATAATATATATATAATATATATATATATATATTTGAACGTGTGTGGGTTTTGCATGCTGCATGTGTAAGGGTTGAGTATAGAGGTCTTATTAGTAAGCGAGGGAGGTAATGGGTAGAGTGAAAAAAGTAAAATGGTAAATCTGCAGTATAGATGAAATTACTGTGAAAAATCAAGAACGGAGAGAGATGGTGATGATTGATTTGGAAGTTGTGTAATAAAGCGTTTATAGAGCGTATAGTTCCAAGGGATTGAAAGAGAGCAGCTATATTACCCTTATATAAGGTAAGGAGAAAAGTAACGGAAACTGTAGAAATTATAGGGAATAAAGTTTATTGCAGTGTTTGTAGAAGGTATATGCTGTATTTGTGCTCGAAGAGCTGCGGCGCAGTAGACTGAAGACTGATTGTGAAGCAACAAGCTGCGTTTTAGGAGTGCCGTAAAGGATGTGTGATCAAATCTTTACATTGAAACAAATGATTGAGAAAGCAGGGAGAAGAAGAATAAATTCGTATTTAGGTTTTATGGATTGCAACAGGCGTATGATAGAGTTAATTAGGGAGGTTTATGCCACGTGTTAGAATATACGGTGTGGTGTAGCCTGAATGGAATCAAAAAGTTTGTATGACGATAGTGAAGCGTGTGTAAGAATAATGGTGTCAATGGTGATTTTTACGATTAATAGCGGAGTAAGACAGGTTGTGTTATGTCTCCTCGATCCAATCTGTATAGGATGAGGTTATGAAAATTCGAGGTGGGATGGCAGGAAATGGTGCTAGAATGCTGGAGAATGGAGATGAGTGGAGTGCCTACCCTATTATGATGCGGATGATTGCTTCTGTGATGGCGAATCTGAAAAGCAGCAGTTGAGAGGATTTGGGTAGAGAAATTTGCAGCCGTTGTAAAAAGAGCTTTGAAGTAAACGGATAAGATAAAAGTTCGGATTATGTTGTGAGTAGGACACTCCTCAGCTGTGAATTAACGTAGATGTGAGCAGCGCGAATAAGTGTCTGACTTTAAATATTTGGGGTATGTGTTGGGATAAGGGAACGGATCATGCAGAGTGTAGTAGAAAAGTTGAAAATGCAGAAGTGGCTCGTGCAATTAAATCTTTGGTGAATGTAAAGACTAAGTCTTGAGTGTGCTAGGGTCTTTACATGAGGTATGTTGTTAACCTACCTGTGTTATTGTATTTAGTAGTGAGAACTTGTCTAAATAAAGAAGTATAGATACTAAAGTTCAAATTTGTTTCAGATGGACAATCTTACGGTCTGCTAGGTGTGAGAAAAATTGATTAAAATGAGCGAATGAACTTATTAGCAGAGTATTGGTTGTTGAAAGAAAGGGTAAATGAGAGAATAAATGAAATATGTTGAGATGTTTGGTCAAATGAAAGGTATGAATGATAGTTCGCTGGTTAAGCGAGATATGCGAGTGTGTGGAACCTACGGCTGGCGAGACGAAAGAAAAAGTTGTATGATCAGTAAACGAATGTTTGAAAGCAGCAGAAATGTGAGATTGCGTAGAGGCGAAAAGGAAAGTGCTTATAACAGGAGTGACAATGCGCGGGATTGTGAGGGCGTATGGGTGCCCACCTGGGGCCAAGGGATGAAAACCCTTACATTGACGATCTACCCATAGTGAGTGTTCATCGCTGTCCCATGAAGCTTTAGGGTGGATTTTCTGAACTACGATGAGTTCTCCTAATAGTGGGTACTGACGGGGCGCCGTAAGGCTGGCTTTCTTTTGCGACTTATGTCATGTTCTTCTACTGCTTTTCTTTCCGATGCTCGACACGCACCTTACTCCCATTCTTCGGAAAATATAAAGAAGATAAAGAAAGAAAGAAAAAGGAAATATATATATTTAATAATATAATATATATATATTATATATATATATATAATATATATATATATATATATATATAATATATATATAATATATATATATATATATATATATATAATATATATATATATATATATATATTAATATATATATATACATATATAATATATATATATATATATATATATATATATATATATATATATATATATAATATATATATATATATATATATATATATAAATTAATATATATAATATATATATATATATATATATATATATATATAATTATATATATATATATATATATATATAAACTACCTTTTTAACGTGCTTATCCCCTATCAGGGAGTAACACGGGAGGGACACAGAAATCGAAACTTTAAGGCCGGCTATACCAAACCAGCGCCACCAACGTGTTCGCAGTCAGTTTTAATTACTTGGCCCTCAGTAGATAAAAACTCCCAAACTGCTCACGCGGAGATTGAACAGCGTCCTCTCGTATGACAGTCGGCGCTCAACCTCCTGCGCCACAAGGCATATATATATATATATATAATGATATATATATATATATATATATATATATATATATATATAATATATATATATATATATATATATAGTATATATAATATATATATATAATATTATATATATATATATAATACTCTAAACCATTTTATTATATTAATATGCACTTACCATCTTTGGTACAAATATATAACAAAAATAATGTCATCTCTGAAACACGCAACTCGATGAGCAGTTGGCATAGTTATTATGAAAGCGAAGAGGTCGTCAATAAAAGTGTTAAATGCCTGAAAAAGAAAAAAAAACATTTCCTTAAAAAGAATAAAAACAAGGAAAATCATTTTCTTAAAAAAAACAAAAAAAAACGAAAAATATAAAAAAAAATTTCCTTAAAATGAAAAAAAAAAAAAAAAGGAAAATCATTTTCTTTAAAAAAAAAAATTTTTTTCTTAAAAATAAAAACAAAATCAGGAAAATAAAATTGAAAAAAAATCTTAAACACAAGCATATGATTTATGAATTTTGAGGGAGTTATCTCGAGCCCAAAGCGTGACAAAGAGTTACCTTGTACATAAATGCTCTCCACGGAAGATGCGCAACACTTTTGAGTTTGTAATTAATGAACAGTTGAGGCATCATGAATAGGAAACCGAAAGCGTAAATGCCATTCACCAGGCTATTAATTAGCCACGAATACCAACTGATAATAGAAAAAGAATAAGATTAATAATTTTATGATTGGTGGAAATGTTTTTATATAAAAAGACGACGAATATGTGAAATACATGAAATAAGTTGGCCATTCTGTTTTTTTTTGTTTTTTTTAAAATGGGTGTAATTATCTAGATAGATTAGCGTAGTCTGAAAAAATCGATATCTTTTTAAATGTAATCGATATTTTGAAATGGGTATGAAGGAACGCCGCCACATGTTAATAAAAAAAATTGACAAAATTAAGATATATTTATAAGCAACGTTATTCGGTGTTTTAATATATTACTCTTTTTACGTTCGGAAAATCAGTAGGGTTATGATAAGTTTTGTTAAGTATACACAGATTTTCTCGGTTTATTTAACAAAACTTATCATAACCTAAACTTAATGGGTCCTAAACCGAATTTAAACATGAAAAAAAAAATTGGTAGAAGTGAATATATTTATATATGAGAGAGATTTGGCAGAGGTTTTTTTGCTCCCCTTACATGGGGACGGAAGGTATTAAAAAAAAACTATTACAGGGAAAAAAATATCGATATTTCGTAAGCCTATGCTAATCAAGACTATTACCAAAATGGCAAGTTAATCAGGGCAGAAAATTTAAAAGAAATGAATGCTTGTCATTATTAGTAAAGCTTACTGCAACTCTGCTCATCATCAACAGTGAACAGAAATGGGGTTGTTTCAAAAATTTTCAAAACTTTTTATCTGAATTTCACCATCCACTTCTTCTATCACTTTTTCGCCCACCCTATGGCCTTTATTTCTCCTTCCCATTTTCCAAATCTCATTTAATTCTATCCGATTTTCCTTTCTTTTGATTTTATATATAAAATAAGATATCTTACTCGTTTATGCCAAACCTTTCTTTGCAAAATCATTACTAATTTGAACTACCAATTTTATGGAAGTATTTCATTCATATTTACTTTAGTAAAAGAAATCTGCTATTGAAAATTCTCTACTTAAAAAACTAATAATTTTTAACACTTTTTTTTATATCGAAATAAAATCCCATTCTACACAATTTTAAGAGCAAGTTTAAAATTTTAAGTCACAAGATTTGGACACCTAAAATTTTTCAGTTGCTTTATATGCGGATCGAACTCTCTCTAAGGTACTGCAAGAATTAGTAAAAAAGATCAAGTATAAAAAGCTACTTTAATTGACCAAAAATTCTATTCAAGCAAAGATATGAAAGATAAAATGGTTGTGTCTAGTATCATATGATTAACAATCTGCGCGAGCGTTGCCGTGTAACAACTTACTCGCGCGCATCCCTTATTGCTTATATTGAGAAACTGAGGAACAGAATAGTCAAAGAGTTAGAAAACCCATTGGCCTGTTTTGGTAGTGGTAATAATAATAAAATTTACATACCTTTTATGAGGTGTATATAAAAGAGAATAAATAGCACCCCCAAGACAAAGAGGGTACATAACGTAACTGAGGTATCGAAAACCTTCTGAATCAAGTTCTTTGGTATTGCTTTCTTCTTTTGTAAGCACATGTGTTATTTTTAGTCTCCATCCTTCAAATTTTATGTGAAATGCTTTTGTTACTTTCCAAATCTTAAAAACAAAAACAAAGATAAATATTTTTGACCCTTAAAGAAAATATTCGTTTTTTTTTTATCTACAAGCTCAGATTTTTCTACATACATTATCCTAGTTAAATATGAAATTGTTCGGTAACTTACTTCTATTAAGGCACCTATACCAGCAGGAACCAAAACAAGAAGACTCGTTTCTTCCTCTAAAAGAAACAAGAAAATAACTATTTGAGCAAATGTTCTCCACACTACAGTAGTTGGTGAAATACCTCCCATGGACTTCAGGCCTCGCCAGAAGTTGATGTCATTTTTGAAGGCCAAGAAGTCAAACACCATCTAATTAACAATAAGTAGGAGGAAAACTATATAAACGAACAAATAATAAATGGAAATGACAATAAATTAAACTTACCCTCAATCTGAGATAAAATTTATATGGAAGAGGTTTTTGAGAAGTGAAATTGAAGCACTGAACACTACTTAGGAACATTAATTTATGAGATGTAGAAAACTAACTTTTAAATATAATAAAATATAAGCTACTTTATACAAACACTTAAAAAAAAAATTTATGCTTCAAGATTTTAAGTTCTGTTTTGAAAACACCGCAATTTTTTTATTATTATTATTAAATTTTGGTTTATATATCAAATACAAGTTAAGACACGAAACAAAAGTTTTCCTGTAATAAAAATTATTTCCTATATATATTTTTTTCTTCTTTAATTTAAAGCAATGTTTTTTTTTTTCAAATACACAAACAAACTCTCTTAGGGTGTGTTCCACGGACATCTGGCTTTAAATCATAAACTATAAATTCCTAAACTGTAACATTACAAACAAATGGCGATCGAAGTAAAGCAATTCAAAATTTTATGGTTCGTACAATGACTAAGGCCGTTGCACGGCGTGATCGTGAACTAATTCAATCACTACTTGTTTGTAAAATTAGAGTTTTAGAATTTTAATTTACGTCCTTACGATTAATAATAATAATAATAATAATAATAATAATAATAATAATAATAATAATAATAATAATAATAATAATAATAATAATAATAATAATAATAATAATAATAATAATAATAATATAAAATTCAAATTATAATTAGTAATCAAAAATGTTGAAAAATGAAGCACACATTCAAAATATGCAAATTTGTAATATTTTACAACTTTAAACATTTATGTTTCGAGTTCAACACCACTTAACAAAGTTTAGTTAATAAAAACAGTTAATGAAACTACTCGAGAAGGACTACTGTATTTACTAAAGTAATAACTTCCATTACAAGTGATGGTCATATATAATTGATTTCACAAAAGCCATTATTGAATATTATTTTACAATCTATTTATAGTAAATTGATATTAGGTTAGTTACAATTAATTTAATAATATATTTAGTCAGTAAAGTTCATAAGCACCAAATTTTTGTATCTTATTCAATAATGCACAAAACAAAAATAAGTCAAAACATATAAATAAATCCCGTATTATTCCATTAAACCTTTTTTATATATTCTCAATGCTTACATGAAGGGTTGAAACAAAAAATGTGATCCCAAGGAGGTACAAATTAGAATCCGAAAAGATTCCTTTAACTTCGTCTATGTCTTTGTTCGTGAAGCCCAAATTTCGCATTGAATCAAGAGCTCCTTCAAAATGGGCCCATACTCTGGGTTAAGAAGAATAAATATAATGGAAGATTTTAAATTAACATTAATACTTATATTATTAGTTAGAATATTACAAGGGAGGGCTAATATGATTTCTGTAATTCTATGGAGAATAAAAAGAATACAGTACGGGTGAAATAATAAGAATGCTTTGAATAAGAAATTGAAAGAAAGCCCTAATGAAGTTCTTTCTTATTTCTTTCTTTCTTTATCTTCCTCTATGCCCCAAGACTGGGGGTAAGGTGCGTGTCATGCATCGGAAAAGAAAAGCAGTAGAAGGATATGACAAAAGTCGAAAGGAAAGCCCAGCCTTACCGCCCTCTGTACATTAATTAGTGAGAACTCGTCGTAGACACAAAATCCACCCTAGAGCTTCAGGGGACTGCGACGAACCCTCACTATGGTAGATCGTCAATGTAAGGGTTCATCCCTTGGCCCAGGTGGGGCCACAACTACACTGCCCCCATACAAAACCCGCGCCATTCACTCCTTAAGCCCCATTATTCTCGCCTCTGCCAAATCATCATTACTCTCATTCAAGACATTAATTCTTCAACTACTCAATCCACTTTCTCTTCGTCTCCCAGCCGGTCGGTTCCCAACACATTCGCCACTATACATCCGCTTAGCCAACCGACTATCATTCATTGTTTTCACATGACCAAACCATTTCAACATACTTTCATTTATCCTCTCATTTACCCCTTTCTTCACACAACACAACTCTCTAATACGTTAATTCCTCATTTTATCAATTCTTCTCACACCTAGCATGCCCCTAAGATTGTCCATCTGAACACATTGAACTTTAGATCTATACTTCTTATTCCAGACCATAGTCTCACTACTATACAATAACACAGGTAACAACATACCCTCATGTAAGACCTAGCGCACTCAAGACAGTCCTTTACATTCACCAACGATTTAATTGCACCAGCAACCTTCTGCCATTCACAACTTTCTTAGCCTATGCATCTGCATCATCGTTTCCTTCTCATTACCAACACATACCGCCTAAAATATTTAAAACCTCAGACAACTTGTTAAGCTGCTTCCACCATACTAATATATACTTCACACTGTGGACTGTCCTCACTCACAACCATAAACCTTACTCTTATCTACGTTTACTTTCAAACCCCTCCTGAAGTTCTATATATACTAATAAGGTATGTAATTTTATGTGTGCCTTTGTTAATGTGTCTATTTTGTTTGACACACTAAAAAATAAAAATAATTGTTATCAGATATCTTTGGATAAAAATAAACGACTTAGCTGTTGTCTAGAGTGGACGAACTAAAGTAACGCCACAAGATGAAAAACAGAAGAATTAAAGTAAACACAATTACTAATTCTATTCTCATATTACAAAGAAAAAAAAACAAAGACATTAAAAATGTTTGGTACCTAAATTTCCCAAGTGAAATTGGACTGTACTTTAACGTTAGATTCATTGATTCCGTATTCGTTGTAACCCTTACCAAGTTATTGATTCTTAAACTCATAAAGTCAACTCTCATGACTGGCAAATATTTTCCACTTGGAGATAATCTATAATAAACGAAAAAAATGGCATTAAATGATAAATCAAATGGGTTTGGTAACAATATTTTCACAAAATCTATATAAAAAAGGTAATTTTTCCAATTATAAAATATTACTTACCTCAAATTTCTTCCAATTTCGTAAGGAACGCCATCAGTTGGAATGGGAAATGGGTCAGTCAGCACATTGAAAACAACCTGACTGAAAAAATGGGTCACTGGTCGGTCGTCTGACGAATGTAATTTTTTCGGATCGTCATCCTATAAAAAAAATCCTCATTAACCAATGACTTTTATTCTTAAGCAAATATTACAAAAAAATAGATAACTATTAATGAAAAAGTGTCTTTTTATCTCTATAAAACCTATCTATTTAAATATTCTCTCAAAACCACTAACAGATGCTCATTTCTTTAGCTTACGTTTTTTTGCAATTATTTTAATTCGACCACGAGCGCCAACTCTTTGTAAGGGATTATTTTCCAAACTCATCTCTCCTTCATCTTCCAATCTAAATTCATCACTTTACCACGTCCTTCTAACGTATTTAAAAAAAAAAAATAAAAAAAATTCGATTAAAAAAAAATAAAAAAAAAAAAAAAAAAAAAAAAAAAAAAAAAACTTTGTTTATAAAATTTCCATTTAATAATAAAATTTTAATGTTATTGATATATCAGTTTGTGACTTTTATAGTTTTAGAATCTGATATTAAATCTTACAAATACCTAACTGAGATTAACTCCTATTCTAAAAAAAAGAAAGAAAGAGTAGCACAGCTCATATTAAGAGGCTCACAGAGCTTAAAAGTTAAAATAGTGACCACTTCTTATACCACAGCTCTAAACTTTATACTATTTCGTCTATATCGATTCGATTCATGCTGCCTTGGTGGTTGCTGGTTTATAATTTGTATAACAACATATTTTAACAATTTTATTACTCCCCTATTAGAGACTCACATCTACATGGAGTGGAGTTCATCAAGGCTGCATACTGAATATGCTAAATCGTTTATACTAGGGCACTCCTTTTACTTTCACCTACTGAAGTTTTGCATTTACTGTTTACAGTTTTATCAAGAGGGTTCCTTTTACTCTAGAAGAAAAGTTAAGAACAAGATCAGTTCGGAATCAATTTGGGGTAGGCAAATTTAAAGTGTCAGGCTTTCTATATATTCTTGATTGTATATTATGTAAAGAAGTTTCGAACATCTTATTTATTTACATATTTCAATTTCAGTTTCATTGCGACAACGTCTGGCATTAAATTTTGGGACATAAGCTAGAGCACTGATTATAATCTGTATTGTAAGTTATGCACTATTCATATGTTAAAAATTTAGGTGAGTATTTGCTAATAAATATATTGATTTAAGGCTTAAAAAGCCAGTTAGTTACTTTTTTTTACATTTTCAGTTTGGGGCTGGTTGATGCTTCAATGCTTTAGCGGTGTTGTGGTTTGTAGTATCCAACATAATACCCATTGTACTTTTTCTTAACCATAAAGTTTAATAAAATTAAAAGTATTTTTTTTCCTTTTTTTATGACATCAAATTATCAAGTCCTAAAATTTTATTTTTTAACTTGCATACCAATCTTTCAATTTTGAATTAAAAATTCACATTTTTTTATGTAATATGTCACCAAACTTTGATATAGCCCTGTTTGATTCATCTTCAATCTAGAAATCTTCTCTCAACTCAACATGTACTTGTTATATTACAATAAAAACTCCTCATTTTGTTCAAAAAAAAAATTTTTTTTAACCCATTTTGTTGCTCTCTTTTAAGACACACCACAATAATTCAAACTTTTATCTTCCAATCTCCGATGAAGTAATAACTGAGCGGCTATAAATCACTTAACTTCCACAATCCTACCTCCCTTCATTACGCAAATACTGCTAGCACTATTATAAATTACTAGAACCTTTGGCAGTATCATTCTTCCTTTATATTATAATTAAATTACTAATCAGGTTTCCCCAATGGCAGTATTCAATAAAAAGTTTACCATTTTTTTTCCATACAATACATAACAGGAAAAGAGAATTCCTATTTGTACCCTTTAACATTTCTCACGGACTTGTTAAACTGTAGGGTATATTTCTTCAATTCTTTAAATAAAAATTTTAACATCTAAATACCTACTACTTTAGTATTACAATCAAGTCTTAAAATTTAGGAAAATAAAAAACCTAAACAAACTGTTCAAACCTTTTGAAAAAGAAATCTTACCCCTTCTGATGAACCCAAGAGATTAAACGACTTTGCTTCTGGAATGTGATATTGTGTTAGTGAAACAAATTCATAAATAGTCATCGGATCATTAACTACTGAAGACCATTTCTGAAAATTTCACATAATGAATATTTAAATAGTATAGCCTAGTATAGTATAGTATGCCTATGGTGTGGCTTGGGCTGAGAGGGAAGGATAGTCAGCCAGTGCCATGTTACAAGAAAATGCACTAGTAAAATTATTTGGCACTCATAAGACAAGCTGCTTCAATAAAAAGTCTCATTGCCTATCATTTAATGATTTATATAAAACTATATCAAAAAATTTGAATTCAATTTTTTTTTAAAAATTAATCATTTATTATAAAATTAAGTCAAATATTTCATGTCTCTCAATAAATAACTAAAAGATGAAGTTTCATTTATCATTTAACCTTAATTTCGGCAGTCAGCTCATATATATTATATATAAATATATATTTATATATATAAAAATACATATATAGATATTTATATATTATATATATATATATATATATATATATATATTATATATATATATATATATATATATATATATATATATATATATATATATATAATATATATATAATATATATATATATATATATATATATATATATATATATAATATTATATATATATATATAATATAAAATTCGTACTATTATTCATTCAATTTAAATAAAAACAAATATCATACCTCTGAATTTGTTTTTGGTGATGTGAGAAACATATGGAGAAACATTGTGCCATTGGACCGAACTTTCTGGGGTATGATGATATTAACACTTTTCTCCCAGGTTTCTTTATAATCAAATGGATTTTCCTTAACAACGAAAGAGACATCAGAGCTTGAACGAGGTGATGATTTAAGGGAATAAAAGGCAGCAAACTGGAATAAAAAATTTCACATATGTAAAGATTAGAGAAGAATTAATAGTTTACTTTATTGCAACTAAATAATAAACACTATCTCAAAAATATTATCTGTTAGTGATAATTTTATCATCACAATATTATTCTAATTTTTCTATATTAACTTGATGTTCAACTACAGTCCATAACAGCTTATAAAATTATCAAATAT
>JABUQX010045110.1:0-7500 GCA_015478945.1 Trachelipus rathkii | reverse complement strand
GCACCCACAACCCCACCTCATTCTAACTTGCAACATTCCATCCCCTCTCTCCCAATCAGCAATGGCCATTTCACACCCTAACCATCATTCCCCAAACCTATCAACATTAATAAATACATATTAAATTATTCTTCCAAAGTTTAATTTGAAAAAATATAAACAAAATATTGTAATTAAAATTATAAAAAAAAAAAAAAAACTTTAAAGAATTTTTTATGTGATATTTTTATCGAGGCTATTTGTAAATTAATTTCATAGTTTTTGGTAATAGTAGCACCCAAAGGCTTCACCCAGATTTTTAATAAAAATAACAGGATATACTCTAAAAAAATAATGAAATAAAATAAATAAATGTGGCAGACTCTTTACGGAAAACAAGCTATAATAGCCTCTCATGAAGATTGTTAAAACTCCCATACGCATTTTACTCTATTAAAAAAAATATATCATTCTTTATCTTACACACGAAAACCTCACTACACAGGAAAATCATAATAATAACAAGGCCACAACCCTACACTACAAACCACAACGCCAATACACAATAAATAAGCCCACTATTAAAAAACACAAAACCAGAAAAAAATGATTTAAGCGTCTTTAGGAAAAAAAGTTACAGCCTCTAAAATTAAGTTTTAAAATTTTCCACAAGACCTTTCTTATAAAAAAAATTAGTGGCCCTCACGCTCACTGGCCTCGTGCTCGTTTTAGGCCATCCTAGTTCTCGTTACTAAGATCTGTTACCAGACATACATAGCATTATCTCCGCTCCGATACAGCAACACCAACAATATACCTAATAAAACATATTACTAACCTAAAAACTAGAGCCTGACATGACGACCATAAACCTGGATACCATGGAATCCAAAAAGAACGTTCATACCTGAAAGAGTTTTAAGTTAACTGTTGACCAGCATACCTGTCAACATATTTTACACTCAAAGACCTGCCATGTTTGTTTTATATATTATCCATTGCAGACAATTTATTATAATATTCCTTTAGAGACAATATAATCCTAACGTCAATCGAATTCTTTTATCAAAAATCGAAGCAAGTGAACCAGCCACTCTGCACTACTACTTACCACATCACGTAGTTTATAAGTACAACAACAAGTACAGTTTTACATGAACCCAAATGAACACCCATCCACAATTACTAAAAAGAACACGCTAATGATAAAAAATATATGTGGTAATTCATTATTTTTATTTTTACAATAGTCCAGGATATTTCTGATTTCGTTTCCCCCGGCGAAATGACACTTTCATTTCAACCTGATCGTGTTCATAACTTGATAGAGACCCAAACAGTTTCCTTTAGTCCAAGTCTTCTAAAATTTTTGACCTGAGTTCTCCATGAAGTGTTCACAAATTCTTCGGGTTTCCACTGTTAACCACGTTAGAAGCTGGAGTCTAGATACGCTCTTTCATATACCAATCAATCTACCGCCACGTGATACATAAGAATTTCACAATACATATATTGAGACAGCCTATGTCAAAGGTATACTTTGCTGGTAGCCTATGAGAGAGAACCCCTACTCAGCTACAAAACCGTTTAATTAAGCACTATAACGTGTACAACTGTCTATCAGCCGCGTGCAGACTCAGACTACTGTCACTACTGTCAACTCGTTATATAATCGATATAAATTAAACTTACATTCGATGTTATCGAAAAATATCGATGACTATTTTTCTTCAACCGATATATCGATTATATCGATATTTTTTTCTCAGTATCGAATAAACGATATTTTTTTTTTACTTCTAGAAATTTTGAGCAATTTTCTTTTTTCATAAAATAACATTTAAGCAAAATGTGTGTATTTTTCCGGCGCGCTTGGATGATGTTGGGGACATTTCGTCTGACTCAGCGGAGGAGGGCGGAGGAGGAAGGAGGTCAGCACAACAATGATCATTGAACAAGATGAAGAAAGTAGCTTTATATAGTGGAAGAACAATTTATCATGAAATATACCTATTCACGTATTTCTACTTTCTCACCACAACCTTACGATTTATAAAAAGCCTCATGACGACAGTAAAGAACGATATCAGCAGATCGCACATTAAGATACTTTGATAAATTAACATGATTAATGATTAAAATTTTAATTAAATTTTAATTAATCTGAAAATATAGATATGGTTTCTAAGTTCTATCGATGGGACAGATCTCTTTCTACTTACTCCAACAGCCTATTACTATACCTCATGCAAAACATCTACACTCAGCTTCTAAGACATCACATGCACATGATCAGGCATTTGATATGCTTCACAACAAAAAAAGCTAAATATCACTAACCATATATTATATATTACAATCACATACTATATATACCTTATATATATATAGATATATACTCATACTTATACTATAACTAACTAAAACACACATCCATATAAATCCCTACATACCTACTACCATTAAACTCCCTACTTATATATATATATATATACCTAAATAAATATAAATATATATATATAATTACTATATATATATAATTATATAGGTAAAAAACTGTTTACACACACACAAAACGAGAGCTCGGATCAAAAAAACAAAATTTCACAGGTAGCCTCTATGATACATAAATTAGATGTTTTAGGGTCGAACTGAAATTTTTTTTCCTGACCTCACCTGACCCTACACTAACCTAACCAACCTACCTAAACCCTTAACCATAACTTCGAGTTCTAACTTTAAAATTTTTTCAACTCTCCACAGCGTAAAAAAATAAAAAATTTCAATTCCGACCAAATAGAAAACATCGTACTTTTGTTAAACAAAACAAATTTCACAAGGCTAAGCAATCATAATACAGATAGATGGCCTACCTGTCAGAAACTTTTTTTTTTGAATCCGAGCTCCCGTTCCGTGTGGCGTTAAGTAACTTTGTCCAATACTATATATCATATATATACTATACTATATATATATATATAGTATATAATATAATATATAAACTCTATACATAATCACTATATATACTATATATTATATATATATACTTAATAAATATATATTAACAACATTCAATATATAATATATAATATTATAGGCAAGCCTCTTGTAGAAGAGCCACAAATCCATATTCTCAAAACCTACACACAGCTACCGGGAAAAGGACATCACATTGCCTCGAATCCTGGAAAATTTTACCGAAGGAAAACTACAAAAAAAAAAAAAAAAAAAATCTAAAAAAAAAAATTCATATTCTCGAAAACTACAATAGCCTACAGGGAAAGAAAAATACATTTTTGGAACCTTTGTAAAATTTTAGTTAGGAAAATGAAAAAAAATATAAACCAGTCAAAAATTGAGCTAATTAATTCTTGGAGCGGACGGTGCTCGAGACAATCAGCTAACCCTATATAACCATTAACTAATATATATAATCAATATACTATATAACGGTTAGTAGCTATATAATATAAACCTATACTATTACTCGAGTATATAACGAGTGCATAACACATATCCAATATGTAACCAAGTATATAAATATTATATAAAATATACATAACTTAACAGTACTCAAATCATATACCAATCAAACATAATAATCATCATTACCTATGTAAACCGGTATCAACCAAATGAGCCACAACTGTAGGGACGGCTCGAAGACCGCACTGAGGAAAACCAAGCGAGCACCCACGGGGAACGTTATCTTCTACCAATACCCACGTTAACCGAGGCGACAAGAGACGACGAGGAACACCCCCGCGAACCAAATTACCACAGAGCGGGAGGATTCGGAGACCTCCCGGAATGAGAGGAGAGGAATTAAGTACATACCCCGTAGTTCCCCGGCACAGAGCCGACGAGACACCCGACCTCCTGCCATCAGGCGGCAAGGTATACACCCATTGAGAGCGTACTTTACTTTACGTAAAAAAAAAGCCAAAAACTTCTAAGAAAAGTCTATATTATTTATAAAACCGCATAGTAACACAATAAAAGGTTCTCATAAATAGCGCTCTCATATGCATAATATAAACCTACTCACCCATCAAATCTATTACACAACATTAATAATTATTTTTAATTCTTTTTTATTTTTTTTACATTTCCTAACTAAAATTTTACCAAGGATTCCAAAAATGTATTCCTTTTCGCATGTAAGCTATTGTAGCTTTCTATTGAGGAGTTTATCTTCCGCGCACTAAAATATGGCCACCAAGCACTTCCACCATAGTTCTCCTCATTTTTCCCAGGTACGCTGTTGTAGGCTTTGAGAATATGGCATTTGGCTCTCTCAGAGGACTGACCAATCATAAACTAACTACTACCACACAATATACTACTAAATAACCTATATATATAATATACTATTATATATACATCATTATATATATATATATATATATATATATATAGTCAAATATATATAATAATAAATAATATATAATATACACTATATATCATTAGATTTATAACAAGAAATTGTTAACTTAGTGACACCTAATAAAATTTAACAATCACAAGGAAAATATACAATCCTTTTTTATATAAAAAAAAAAACAATTCGATATTTTACAAATTACAATGTATTAAAATACCAAATATCATTACCATACTCACAATATATATATATAACTACATACTAATAATAATATAATAAATAACATAAAATCATACACTATTATACACCAACACAACATAACTAACTATACCAACACACCACCACTACAACCTAACCACAACACTATCAATACCAACCTACTACCCAAATCCACATAATACCAATCACCCACATTATATATATATAATAATATATATATTATATTACATATATATATTTATTTAATATTATATATATACTTATATATATATATAATATACTATTAAATATATAATATAATATTTATATATATATATATATATATATATATATATATCATATACAGGTCAGAAAATATATAGATTATGTACATAAATATACAAATTGTATTTATTATTGATTATTTTATATTATTTTGTTATTATTATTATTAATTTTTCTCATTATATATTATTATTATTATTATTATTATTTATTTTTACTATTTCATAATTATTGTAAAATGAGGACAAAAAATGATTAATTTTTTTATATTTTCAAGAACAAAAATTTAGTGAAGGTTATCGAACTATTTTTCAGTGTAAAAATCAGTTAAAGTTTAATGAAAAATGCCAAAAAACCGCATATTAAATAAAGAATTATTAAAAATATTGAGAATATTATGGTAAGTGCTTTTCATAATGTGGCAATGCCAAAATAGATGCAATCTAAATCTAAATTGAAAAAAAATTTTTTTAGCTCAAAATTTTTTTAAATATCCCAAGAATATATTCAAAGATTTAAGAAACCCCAGTGATATTTGAAGATAATACCATGGTAACATTTTAGAAATCACTTTCCAAAAAAATGCAGTAAACATGCTATATACGCATAAGCTATTGAGGATTGGAATCGAAATTTCTTTTTTATCTTAATTTTTCAGTTCTTATAATTTCTCTCATACTTTACAGGATTTTATTCATCTATTATAGTTTTTAATCGTTAGCGCACAGGAGGGGAAAAAACATACTGAAAATCGAAAAATTGAAAATTTCCAAAGCGGTATAGAATTTATTGATGTTTCTTCTGAACCCCCGGAAAAAAAAGTTCAATGTCTTGATAATTTTCGTCATTTTTGTTATTTTTATCCTTCGTTTATTGACCAATTGCTTTAATTTTGGTCTTAAATTAATCCTTAGATTGGGCGAACCCAAACAACCAATTATTTGAACTATTTGTCAAGCCTATTAAAGATTTTCTAGAAGTTAGTGCCTGGCCATATTTTTTTTAGGTTTCCTTCTTAAAAAATTTTTCAATCTATAACGGATTAGCTTTATTTTTAGATTTTAAAAATCACTGGACCTAGACCTTTAATTTGATATGTTTTATTATAAATTATTTTGTTGCAATGAAATAAAAATCATTCTTTTTTGTATGAAGCAAGTAACTGTGAACTGGGTTCAGACAATTTTTAATGTAATTAAAGTTTTAGGCATATATTTGTTAATAATCAACCGATTTTATTGATTGAAGATTTTTAAAAAAAGCATTTTAGATGCGCTACAACTTTTATATCTGACAATTGTTTGAGGCACACGAACCGTTCATCATAATATGGCACACCCAATTTTCTGCTTTTGTCGAAAAGAAAAATGTAATTCAGCCAGCCATATCTTTTTTCCAGTTTATCAATCAATTTCATCTTTTTTGGAGCATAATTATTTTATGAACAAATGGCAGATTTTATCCCTATTACTTGTAATTTCTTTTTGTAAACCATATTTATCGAGATAAATCCACAAATCGGACTCATAACACAAACAAAACTTATATAAAATAAAATGTGAAATTTTGTAAAAAAATTTCTTACTCCCAAATTTCAGGTTAATTGGATAACTGGAAAAAAGATATGGCTAAATTTCAAACTTTTTCTTTCGATGAAAAGCCCAAAAAATTGGGAGTGGCCAGCCGTGAACAGGTTCGTGCCCATGGGCGGTCCGCAGAAAATTTTCCGGGGGGGCAAAGCTTTTTAACTATATATATATCAATAAATATCTATATATATATATAATATATCATATCAACTACTAATATATAAACCACTAACTAATTAATACATCATACCATATCAAATCCTATAAGCATAATACGATAACTATAATACCCTAACTACTTACATACTACTACCATAAATACATAAATATCTAAAGTTCTAAAACCAAAAAAATTCACGACACCGAATTTCATAAGATGGCAATTCGATGCGCCGTAGGCACGGATTTCATTAGGGGCAAAAGCGATTGAATGCTGGTCCGAGAATCAAAATACCTAACCCTAAACCAGCAGGTAGTAGTACCACCAGGAATAACAAGCGGCGATATGGTATCCGTTTGAGCAAAAACAAACGAGTCCCCAACAAACATAAACAATAGCCACACAAGTATTTTTTTATCCAAGGGAGAGATGATAATAGCATATATAGCTCACACCAAAGAAACTATAATACCCCTAAAGGTGCTACACACAACATATACGATATATATAATGTATCCATATATCATTAGAAACTCATTAGATTTTCGATAATTATCTTTTATTCATTGTATACTAGTATACGTGTACAGGTGACACTTAGAACTAAAGGGTCAGAACACACCCAACCGACCAGCGACTATCGACGCTCCATGTGGGTTTTATTTTTTAAATAATCATGCAGGTATCTGGCGTTGAGTTTTTAGGCGGTATCATTCTTCACTCATCCAGATTCCGACGTACTTTCCGAGGGTAGAATTTTTATGATATGGATTCACCTCATCGGGGGCACCACCAAAAGGGGTAGGAGACCCCCTCTTTTTAATAGTTATTTTAATAGTTAGTTAATTATTTTTAAGTTTGTGTAGTTTATTTTATTCATTTTCTTTAATGTATCTTCCGCCCGC
>JABUQX010045109.1:12500-22818 GCA_015478945.1 Trachelipus rathkii | reverse complement strand
AGATAGATAGATTAGGATAGATAATAGATAGATAATAAAGAACTAAGATAGATAGATAGATAGATAGATAGCGATAGATAGATAAATAGATAATAGATAAAACTAGATAGATAGATTTAGATAGATAGAAGATAGAATAGAATAGATAGATAATAGAAGATAATAGCAGTAGATGATAGCTATAGATAGATAAGAATAGCATAGATGATAGATAGATAGCATATATAGATAGAGCATTAGATAGATAATAGATAGATAGATAGATAGATAGCATAGATAGATAGATAGATAGATAGATAGATAGATAGATAGATAGATAGATTTAAAATTTTTTTTAGAGAGAGAAAGAGGATGAGAGAAGAAAGACGATAGAAAGAGAAGAGAGAGAAGAGGAAGAGGAGGAAGAGAAGAGGAGGAAAGGAGAGAGAGAGAAGAGAGAGAGAGAGAGAGAGAGAACAGAGAGAGAGAGATGAGAGAGAGAAGAGAAGAGAGATTTAGAGAGAGAGAGAGAGATGAGAAAGAGAGAAGAGAAAAGAGAGAGAAGAGAGAAGAGAGAGGAGGAGAGAGAGAGAGAAGAGAAGAGAGAGAGAGATAAGACTCTGTTGTCAGTCATGTCGAACAGAGAGAAGAGAAGAGCGAGAGCGGAGAGTCGAAGAGACGTAAAAGAAAATAGAGTTTTTTGTCCATCTGTCAGTCAGTCAGTCAGAGAGAAGAGAGAGATGAGAAAGAAGAGATAGAGAAGGAGAGAGATAGAGAGAGAGAGAGAAGAAGAAGACTGAGATGAGAGAGAAGAGAGAAGAGAGATATAGCGGGATGCTGGTATGGATGTTTTATTACTGAATTTATCGATTTTACTGCTTTTAAAATCAGTAAACTATCAAAGGCTTTACTGATATTTATTCAAGTGTTTAACCTTCATGTATTTCAGTATAAATTTTGTTATTTTTTATGTATGTTTGGTAAACTTTTGTGATTATGTTTGCAATTATCGTTGGGGATTATGATATTTGGATAATGGTTATGATGAATTTTTTAAATATTACAAGTTGATGTAAAAAAATTCGCGTTACTGTGGGGGGGTGGCTGAGCATTATATTCGTTACTCATATATGATTAACAGGTTTATGCTAAATTTTTGTTAAATATTACTATGTTAATGTTAAAAAAAAAAATTTTTTAAAAACATTGCATATGTAGATATATGCTGAAAAAAATGGATAGTTACGCTTTGTACAAATTGTTAGTACTTTAATGTTGTTAATTCGCGGAAGTTTGTTAATGTAGTAGTTTATTCGTACGATATGGCTGGTTAGGTTGTCGGTAAATTATATTATAAATATTTTATATTGAAAAGGTATATAATTATGTAAACAAACTTGTTACGTTAGCCTATATTCGATGGTTAGTATATAAAAAACTTATTTTTGATTTATGTTAGCCGAATGATACTCAAATCATTATGACATGAATCAATTAATCAATAGAGTCATGTGGATGTCATGGAAGGGTAGGGGGGGGTGATGGTTGATTTACTGATACTGATTTATAACTGCTTTAAAAATCAGTTAAACAATTCAAATTTACTATGATATTATTCAAAGAACTTATTTATTTTATGTTTGATAAAACTTTGTTATGTTTACAGTCTATTCGTGGTCTGTATGATAATTAGACAAGTTTATATAATTTTATTGTTAAATATTTTATTTAATTAAGATAACGTTAATTTTAAAATAGCTTGGAAAATGATTTTGGGATTGCATTACAGTTTTGTATGCAATGCCTAGTTACTTTACTGCTTTAAGTGTGAACTTGAATGTAACTGTTATTAGTGCTAAGTTGTGTTAAGTTTGTCTTTGTACATTATTTTCTTAGTAAATATGATGCTATGTAGCTTTATTAATGTAAACATTTGTTACCAAAAATATATTCGCTGGAGTATATAAAGAACTCATTTTTGTGCTTGTTTATCCGAAATGATACTCGAAGTGCGACATAAATCAATAGATTAATGTTTAAAATTAACATTGCATATTTAGAGATATGCTGAAAAAATGTGAATAGTTTACGTTTCTACGCCTTGCTAGATACTTTACTGTGTTAATATGGAACTTGTTAATGTTGTAGTTTATTCGAGCGTAAGGCTGTGTTAGTTTCATTTTCCATTATATTCTTAGTCTGCGTCAATGCTATTTAGCTTATTAATGTGAAAAACAATGTTCGTTAGCATATATTTGATTAAGTTAGTATTTAAAGAACTTATTTTGTACTATGTATCCGAAAGTGTACTCTATAGTAACTGAATCATTAGATCGAAGATTCAGAAGTCATGACGGATGTAGGAGGGGCGTGGAGGGTAGGTGTGGTTTGACATACACAACACCGGACTAATTTTTTTTAAATAGGTAAAGTTTTACAGATTTACTATAAATTTACTTAAAAAAACTTTTTTTTGTATGTTATGTTTGATAAAACTTTGATTTTATATGTATTTTTTTTTAAAAACTTTATTTTGACAATTTCTGCTGGGGTTTACGATATTTAGGTAAGTTATATAAATTTTTTAAAATATTACTATCGATATGTAAAACTTGTATGCAGTAGCATTATAGTCGTGGGTCTGTATGAAATCGGACAAGTTATGATACTTTGCTAAATGTTACTGTGTCTATGTAAGTTAACGTTAATATTTAGAGATTGCTTGAAATAGTATGAAATACGTCTTTGTATGAATTGTTATTACTTTTACTGGTGTATGTGGAACTTGTTAATTTTACCATTATTCTGGTTGTAAGTGTGTTAGGTTTGTCTTGTATATCATTTTTTAAGTTCATGTTACGCTATGTTAAGAGCTTTGCGTATTGGAAACCTTAGTTCACGTAGAGTATATTCGTATAATCAGTATGATGAATTATCATTAGCTTGATCAACAAAAACAACTGGGTAATTCAACAAAAAAAATTTTGGAAAATCGTCCAGGGTTTCCCAGCGGAATTAACTATTTGAGATGCGCTGAGTCCGAAAATGCCCTTTGTTTTTGTCAATCAGGTCTGGTTTTTGCTGCAGACATTTAAGAAAAAAACTAATTTTCGTCCAAAAAACCCAATTCCTGGGGATCATAAACATTCGGTTTTCCGTTTTCCTGGGGTAATAAAAGCTCAACTATCCAAATTCATTCAATTTATTAATACTCGATTACATTTGATAATTTTAATCATGTACATGAGCGTTACGTGACACAAAAGTTCAGAGTTCACGGCGTAAATCCCCGTCTCAATTTCCGTGTGTGAGCAGCTGCTGGGTTGTCTCTTCTTCAGCGACCCAGCAGTAGTCCGCGGAGTATTACTGGCAGTCCCACCTCCCTGTACCTCTTCCTCCATTGACGCATGATCCTTGATGGAAAACCTTTCTCCCGCTCGTCGCATACCGCAACAATTTCAGCGAAACCTTCTCCCATGTTGAGACAGGAAATGCATCTTTATACTCATCAACACCCGAGGTTTTTGAAGTTTTATCATGCTGTAGATGAGTGTGCCGTAGTTTGCTGCCTTCTTGTTTCCCCAGGAAGTTGTTCACCACTGCACAAACGACCTCCACGGCGCACTCTAAGCGTGATTCATGGAGTTTACGAACTTGTGTCCTTGATGACTATGCCGATCGTGTGGGCCATCGAAAATCCGGCCTCAGCTTCCAATGGTGACTCCAGGAAGGCTCGCACAGTAGTTGAAGCACCCTCCCATCCTTATCCAGAGGGCGCAGTGAACTGTTTCAATAACCCAAGCTTGATGTGAAGAGGTGGGAAACAAAATCTTTTCCGGGTCAACAAGAGGTTCGTTATCATGTTGTAGCCCCAGTCTAACTGCTCTCGCGCGCCACCTCTTTCTTCACATATCTGGCTCTGTCTCTTGCACTGTCCCACTACATATAAAGCATGAGGTACTTGCTGTTTTTTGGGGGGTTTCAAAATGAAATCCGCCATCTTAAGCCGTCACGCAGCATGATCCATTGGTGCTGCTGATATTGGATTTTGTCGAGCACGTACTTGACTGCTTCCATATTTCTCGTTAGCGTGTGGAGTGCGCAAAGGAGAATCGAGGCAACTCTTTTCCCGTTGTGTTATGAGCACACTCTGCAAAGAGCGCTTCTACTCGTCTTGAAGATGTCACAATCTCTCGGATCATATGCAGGCAGCGCGACTTTACAAGAAGATCGCGACATCTCAGCGTACACAACGTCTTCCTCCTCAGCAAAGTATACCCATTGTAGTCCTGATGCCCTACGAAAGAATTTGAACGCGCGTCCTCACGAGTTAGATTTTCTCTTTGAGTCTAGAGCCAAACGCTCGGTTGGAAGTCTTGACAGCTAATTCCCGAACCAGATCATTAAGCTTCCACATTGTGAAAGAATTCTGAATACCATCTTGTGGTCCATACTCCTCATCTGTATTTCCTCCCCTCATATGCAGTGGTGACCTCGTCGTCGCTGTCAGGAAGCTCTCTGCACGCTGTTACAGGAAGTTCTTCGCAGTGAGCAACTGACGGAGGGCAGATGAGTCGCGTACTGAGCTGCCTCCATTCTTCCGTTGACTGCAGTAGTATCGATGGCGCAGAAGTAACAAATCCGATCTCATGCGTCACGGCCTCCCTCCAAACATTTCGGAATCCCAAAACTCAAGTTAAGTTTTCGTTTCCTCGTCCACGCCGGAAATTCCACGCCACGTTCTTGCACACCGTGTGCTTGCCAACCTATCTTTCACCCGCTTGACTTGAATAGCCTGGTAGGCGCCTTCACAAAGCTTGTGTATGCCCTTCCTGTGCATTGCCAGCGTGTATTCTCCGCAGATGTAGCAGAAAACGTTAGGATTATTCCTGCATGACCGTCCGCTGAAGCCATATCAAAACTCTGAAAAGAAAGAAAAAGGTCAATTAGTCATTTTGAACAGAAACACATCAGAACAAACCATTTTATAATATGAATAATCGCTTATATTCTTCCAGAAAATATAGGATTAACTCAAAACGCTCAGCAGTATTTAGATAATTTTTGTCTAGCCAAAAATCACCGTGTTTGCTCTATCAGTCAACTTTTAGCAGATAACAGCCATAGGCCTACCTGACGAGCTAAACATAAGATAATTATCATATGTATAGCTCGTCAGGTAGGACTATGGCTGTATCTCAAAAAAGTTGACCTGATAGGAGCAAAACAAGTTGATTTTGGACTCCGAACACCAAAATTAGTCTAAATATGCTGAAAACTCTGACGATTTTTTGGCTGTTACCCAGTGAATTAATTAACCAATGTTGTGATAAATATTTGCTAAATGTTACTGTGTCAGTGTAGATTAACGTTAATATGTTAAGATATGCTTGAAAAACTAAGAATAGGTTACGTTTGATGCAATGTTAGTTAACTTTACTGTGTTAAGGTGGGAACTTTGTTAAAATTTAACAGTTTATTCGTGGATAAAGTGTGTCAGGTATTTGTCTTTGTACATTATTTCTTAGTTCTATGTTCGCTATTTAAGTTTATTGATGTGAAAACTTATTTACGTTAGAGTATATTCGTTGATCAGTATTATAATTAACCAATGTTATGTGATCAAATTTGCTAAATGTTACTGTGTCAGTATAAGATTACGTTAATATGTTAGAGTATGCTTGAAAAAGTAGAATAGGTTACGTTTGCATGCAATGTTAGTTACTTAGTTAGTGTGGAACTTTGTTAATGTTACATTTATTCATAGCTTAGTAGGTTAGATATGTTGTTTGATACATTATATTCTTTTAGTTCATTTACCTATGTTAACTTTATTGATGTTGGAAAATTTATTAACGTTAGAGTATTTCTGAATCAGGTATGATATCGACAAGTATATAACATTTTGCTACATGTACGTTCATTGTGTAATATTAACTTAATATGTTAGAAGATATGCCTGAAATAAGAAGAATAGTTACGTTTTGCATGCAATGTATTACTTACTAGTGTTAAGTGTGAAGAGCTTGTTAATGTTAAACGAGTTTATTCGTGCTGTAATCCCTGTGTCTAGGTTAGTCTTTGTTTTTTTTTTTATACATTATTTCCTTATTCATGTTACGCAATTTATCTTTATTGGATGTGGAACCCTTAGTACGTAGGTATATTCGTCATCAGAGATATGTAACCAATTTTGTGATAAATTATAGTTTAAATATTACTATGTAAATATAAATTAAACATGTTAGTTAGATATATGCGTGCAAAAGTGTGAATAGGTTACGTCTTTGTATGCTATGTTTAGTTACTTTACATGTTAAACAGTTTATTCATGGTTTAAGCTTCGTGTCAGGTTTGTCTTGTGTGATTATATCATATTCAGATGATGCTAAATAAGCTTTATAAATGTACAAACTTTGTTACGTTACAATATATTCGTTGGTCAGGCGTGTAAGAATTTGTTTTATGTATGTTATTCAAAATGATACTCGAAATGTGACTAAACTCAATATATCCAATATATCATATATCAAAAGATCAATGGATTGGACAGAGACTGGTTGAGATGATGGTTTAGATATATGATTACTGATTTAAGGTATGTAAAACATGATAATTTTAGAAAAAATAATGACTTGAATCAATAGATCAATATATCAATAGATCAATAATCAATAGATCAACATATATCAATTATATCAATAGAATCAATATATCATGGTGATTGACAGGAGTCTAGTAGTGGTTGGTTTGATTTATGATTTACTGAAGTGTATGTAAACGTGACAATTTTACTAAAAAATGACCTGAATCAATAATCAATAGATCAATAGATCAATAGATCAATATATCAATAAGATCAATAGATCATAATCATGAAAAGGGCTGAGAGAGGCTGTTGATTACTGATTTACACATTGACTGATTTAAGTTTCTAATGCTTTAATTGAGTTATAACTTAAAAGAATAAGAAATTATTATTCATTTAATTTATTTTAATTTTTATGTTTTCTTGATGCGCGTCAAACCCTCATTTCGAAAATCATACAGACTCAACTAACATATATAAAAGGACACCAACATTGTTTTATACGGAATGTTTATTAGCTCAGCACTGCCCAACCGGCATCCGCCTGTTTCGCGCCGAATCGCGCATGCACAGACCCGGGGCCTCTGACACAAACCCGCATCGCCAATGAGGAGACCTCAAACACCCATAGTCATATCTGATGATCTTAAACCTATATTTAACACCAATATTGTATTATTACAAAAATATATTACTACACCAGCACCGCACCAGAGCCAGCACCGGTGCCAATGCCAACTCAAACTCTATAGATCAGAACTGCTTTCTCCTTCTTCTAGTGACAACTGCCAAATTATCAGCCTTTCTACGAACGAGATTACGTCACATCTAACCCTCCTCCAAATTTTAACCCAATACATAACGTCTAACATCTATAGAATATCAGAGCATAGGCTGACCCGAGCGGAGGCCTGACCAGAGTGCGTAAAAAACGATTTCTGCAGAATCTGTTTCGACCAGAATCGATTTCCCTATTGAATCGATTCTTCTATCAAATCAGCCTTCTACGATCATTAATTTTAGGGCAGCCTTCCCCCTACGGAGGGACCAGGGTACGTAATCTCGTCTACGACGAGATAGCGTCATGCTTAAGCCTAACTCGTCTTAAGCCTAATATCACCCGCGGAAGCCGAAACAAGGGCGTAAGCGATATTTTAAGCTACGCTCTCGGGGGAGGTACCCCTATATACATCCTACCGACAATTGAAATTTCGCCGGTTTTGAGCGTAACCCATACATAGATTCATATTCCAAGTTTCAGACCTATAGCTCTATTCCTAAATATCGAAAAGGGTGGGTTCGCAGCTTCAGTGGCTTCCCATACTACTTAATAATATATATACTTATATACATATATAATAAGTATATATATAATATATATATATAATATATATATATAATATATATTATATATAATATATATATAATATTATATATATATATATATATTTACATTATCACCACCACTCACGCAGAGCCCTATTCAGCCAATGATGATTAATGCAAGGATCTCATCGGGTACATTAAATTACCAAGATGAGTACATTCACATGATTTAACGTGAGGAGATTAAATTCAGCAGGAAAACAAAAGATAGAAGATGGAAGAGAATTTCCACAGAACAAGTGCAGAAAGAAGAAGCACGCAGCGAACTAAGCCTGTTATCCAATCTTACACAAAACTCTTGCGCAGACACAGCACCCCTGTGCTACGGAGGCGTCGTAAAGTTGGTGGTACAGCCGAGTGTTTAATGTTTCCCTCGAACCACCTCCGCTGCGTACCCTTATAGAAAAGAGATAAAGTCCAACATCGCGCCGCAAAGATATAGGTTCAGTGAACTTGAAGGTACAGCACATTCAATAAGCCTGGTGGCGATTGACTCGACCCTGTCCAAAGCCGGGTAAAACCAGAGCGCCCCCCAGATATGAGAACCATACTCTATACAAGGGAGGATGAGACACCTTATAGCTCGGAGAACTGAAAAGAGGATAAAAAATAGTCTCGCAGTACTAAACAGAAATCCCATTTCTTTGAAGGCGCCTAGCAACCGTTGGATGTGAGATTTCTAAGACATTTTATTGTTAATGTTAAGGCCAAGAATATATGTCAACCAGGAGAGACGAGAAACCGTCGAAAGGATAGAAAATTGGAATGTGTTTTAGAGAGTGAGATTTATAGAAGTTGGGTTTTAAAGAATGAATTTCACAGGTTGAGACGGACCCCAATCTGAAATTCTACTCCAGATTCAGCCGAGAATAGAATCGAAAGTTAAGACGAAGGCAATTCTAGAAGTTAAAAGAGGGACATCAATATTGCAAATGCATTGAAGAATTAAAGGGATTCGAGTCCATCGCATATGAGGATAAGTTTAGATGTGCATACGTAAGAGATCATTAATGATAAAGTAAGATAAAGTAGGATATAGACCGAAGCAATTGAGAACACCACTATGACAGAAAAGAAGAAGTCGCTCATCAACCACAACCGATATTGAACGACTGAAAGAAGCTAGACATAAAGTAAGCAAAGAGAAGAGGTAAACCCAAAGGAAGGGAACTGAGAGCAGCAGTGACGCGTTCATACCGTCAAATGGTCTTGGATATGCAAGCGCCACCACGCAAATCACCCCGTAGTTCCTAAGAGCGGAACCTTTAAATCGTAAATAGGGAAGAAGTATATCGCCAGAAAACCTCGCCCGCAAAAGCCGTACTGGCGATCCGAAAGAGCAAGGAGAATGAATTCAGATGGTCTAAGAAGTGAGAGATAAGAAAGGTTTCAAAGATCTTATATAGAACACAAGTGAGAGCTATAGGGCGATATCTAGAAGGATCAGAGCGGCATTCCTTTTTTTCGGAATAGTTGACTATATATATATATATATATATATATATATTATATTATAATATAGTATATATATATATTATATATATATATATATATATATATATATATATATATTATAACTATAGTATATATAATAGTATAAATATATATATACTATATATATTATATAAAATATATAATAATATATATATATAGATATTATTCTTTACCACCTTTCTCAGCAAAAAAAATCAGTCACTAGAATTGTAGTATCAACAAATTTTCTTTTCCTTGTGATTTACAAAATTAAATATATCACGTGCTATTAAAGCATCTGTTGGCAAGTATTCTTTAAACGTAGTTTGGAAAGAGATAACTGGAGTAGTTCAGACTCTTACCAGTGGAGTACATGTAAGAGTTATATGTTTGAATCTGTCAGCATTTAAAAGCATACGGAGAAATATGAGACTGTTGTAAAAGTGTGTCGCAAGAACCCTTCCATGGGTGAGTTATGGATTGAAATTCAGGTTACAGCCAGGTCCGTTATATATGATGAAATAAAAAAAATCACGCAACAATGCGATTGATAAGACGAAAAGCACTAGACTCAACCATTTGAAAAGGATCAGTGTAGAGTGGAATCACACTCCAGTGCGGAACGGCATACTCTATACAGGGCGAACGGACATCCGTAATAAATAGTCAAAACAACTGATGCGTGAGAGAAATTCTGAAGGCCTCAGAACACACAAAATCTTGCTTTTAAAAGCTGTGTTTAAAAAAGAATAATTATGATTTTTCGACGAAATATAGAGAAAATAGAACACCAAGAATATTAAGGACAGACGAAATGTGATACAATACCCATCCACAAGTCCTTTTAAAGATTACCGTGAGTGGAAAAGATGGAGGAACTGAAGCTTTGAT
>JABUQX010045108.1:0-25000 GCA_015478945.1 Trachelipus rathkii | reverse complement strand
ATTTGTTTTTATGTGGCTAATCTGGAGAAAGCTTGAGAGAATTGATAGAGGTGTTTGATAGGGTGTGTAAAAGGCATGGTTTTAAAGTAAATGTATGAAAGAGTAAGATGATGATGATGGGTGAGGAGAGTCTGCTGTGTGAGATCATGTTGGAAGGTAAGTAACTGGAATGAGTATCTGAGTTTAGATATTTTGGTTGTTTGATGAAAAGGAAACGGATGATACAAAGGGTAATAGAAAAGTTATGAAGTGCGTAGGAGTGGTTGGAGTGCCAACTTAACATCCTGTTGCGTAAATGCGAGGGGAACTTAAGTTTTGAGTGCACGAGGGTCCTACATGAGGGTATGTTGTTACCAGTTTTAATGTATAGTAGCAAAACTATGGTGTGGAATAAGAGGTATGTGACATCCGCATCTGTATAACATCCTCATTAAGTTTGATATCCACATTCGCAATTATTAAATGTGGATGTTGCGGATGTATAAAATATTGAAAGTTATTAATTTGTTTTCTAGTGTTTATTTTTTTGGATTGTATGAATAAATAAAATTGTTATATATATCATATATATATATATAATTATATATATATATATATATATATATATATATATATATATATAATATAATATATATTATATATTATAATATATATATTATATATAATATATATATATATTATATATATATATATAGATATATATATATAGTATATAATTATATATATATATATATATATTATATATATATATATATATATATTAGATATTGGTTTGTTTTTGGTTTCGAGATATTTCTTTTATGAAAAACAAAATTTGTGATATCTATTTTCTTCTTCATTTATCAATTTTTCTTTTCAGATAAAATATATTACTTTTCTCACGTACGCTCCAGAACTCATTTAATCACGTATTCAAAGTCCTTTTAATTATTTACTTTTTCCTATCATATTTATTTTTCAACTTCCCTATCACTTGAAACTGAAGCTCGAATCATCCCCCTCTCTTCCACCCCCTTATTTTTCACCCCTGAGATAATCTCTTGTTCCTTTCAAAAATTTTATTCTGACGCCTGATGCGCTGCCGTCTAGTCGACTCTCTTTTTTATCCAGTTACCTCTTTTGTGAATTTCCGGTGAGTTTTTGAAATTTTTGTTTGAATTTTATAAAACTATTTTTACACGCAAACATAACTTCTACATTTCCATCGTAATAATTATTGCCGTTGAAATTTTTGAAAGTTCGTCTGAATTTAAATTTTTTTTAAAGACTTATTTTCCTTAGTTACATTTTAATGAAACTGGGAGTTTTGGACTCGAATTTAACCAAAATTTTGATAATTTTTTTTCTTGTGTTTTCCCCAGCAGTTACATAAACTCCTTCCCAAATTCCAAAGTAAAATATAAATTATTTTTGCTTCAGATTTGTGTTCGATTTTTTTTTATATTTTCTTTCACTTGTGATCGTCCTAACTAGTTCCGTCTTTTCAATTTTATCAGTTTTTGAGTGAAATATTTCACTGGCCTTTTAAGTTTTTTAAATTAAGCATGAGAAATAACATTAATAATAATATAATAATAATAATAAGATGATTATGGGTACAAATGAATAAAAAAATTGATAAGAATATGCGAAAATAATGAAAATAATAATTAATAATAATAATAATAATAATAATATTTATAATAACACTGGGCTGCGTTTGAAAAAAACTTTTGTGATGTCTGAAGTTTTTGAACAATTTCTATACGTATTTTTCCCGCTGATCACGAAAATGATCTTAGTTTTGCTCTATGACGTCACGTTTTATTTCTATGACAAAAAATTGTTTTACACATATAATGTTATTTTTCTTTAAGCAGTTTTCCATGCTTCATGAATATGCAACTTGTTGCAATGTGTTGCAATTAGTAACTACCAGAAAAGAAGACAAGAATTGAATGGAAAACAAGAAAACGTGTAAATTGAACCTTTACTATATAAACAAGTCACATAAAGAATGAAATTATTGTAAAAAATATACTGGTAATTATAAGATTTTTCTAATCTGCATAAAGTGCTTGGTACTTGTACCTTGACTGTTAATGGTTATACCTAATTGCTATATTTTTAAGTCTTTCCACTATTTGTTTATATGTAATCTATGCTACACATTACATCTCCAAATTAATATTAAGAAAAAATGACCTAATTGCTTTTCGTTTGTGAGTCTTTACAGGCTCATCTCTTTTCAGGCACCAACAGTAGTCTGCCATCATATTTATATCCCAGCGACCTTGGTACCTTTCCTCCATAGTCCGAACATCTTGATGGAACCTCTCCCCTTGTTCCTCACTAAAATCACCACAATTTGCCGGAAAATATTCCAAATGAGAGGCCAGAAAATGAATTTTAATGGACATACGAACACCCATCTTCTTAAAGCTTTCCAGCAGATTTTTAACCATGTCTTTAAACTGTGGATTACGATGGTTTCCAAGGAAATCAGTAGCAATTAATTTGAAATTAATCCACGCTTCCTTTTTTATTTGGTTCATTGTGACCTCAAACTCATCATCTTTCATTAAACTTCTAATTTGAGGACCATCAAAAATACCTGAAACCAATTTAGCATCACTGATGTATGGAAACCTTTTTAATATAAAGGAAAGCATCATTTTCTTTATTCATTGCCTTTACATAGTTTTCATTAAACCTAATTTTATATGTAGTGGTGGAAGAATTGCCGAAATTCCTGGTCCCTATTCCTGTACCAGTAGAATGTTGTCTCTAATGCAAGTAAATTGCTCTCCCTAAGACGAGAGCCAAGAAGCTGTGACGTTTCTTTTGATAAACCTAAATCTCTGGTAAGGTCATTGAGTTGTGATTGTGTTAACGGTTGTGGGTCATTTTGACTACATGATGGTTGAATGTATGTTTCAGAGGTGTCAGCAGTACTTATCTCATCATCACTAACGCTATCCAATTTCAAGCTCTGAGGTGGGTCTGGGACAGGAATATCTGGTCCATGGGGAACTGGTTTAATAGCAGATGTCACATCTGGATACTTAACGCAATGCTTGTTCTTTTTGTTTACTCCTAAAACAAAAAGACATTTATGTAATTATGGAGAGGTATGAATGCTCATCATAGACATTGTGTAACTTCAAATTTTTACATATATTCTATCATTTAATTTACCTTGTATGTTTGTCAAACAAAAGTAGCAATCTGTCACATGATCCTTTCCCTCTCTCCACATCATAGGTATACCAAAAGGTAATGCCTTTACCTTTCCTGTGCTCCATCTTCTTAGGTATTCAACACAGGTTCGATAACATATATTGGGAGCAAATACCTTGTCTTGATCTCCCAATTTTAACCCAAAATAAGCCTTTTCTATTCATTGCTACAAATCAAATCCTTTAACTTTACCCTGCGAATACAACTTTTCCACATATAAAGCAAAAATTATTTGGGTGTTTTTTTGCATTTTCTATTCATTGCAATAAATCCTTTAATTTAATGAGAATGAAATTGTTAGAAAAGACAATGACCTGAACTTATAAAATATTTAATATATTTAAGCAAAGCCAAGGTAGAAATTGACTAACTATTTCATACTAACATATTAACTAAACACGTAAATGTGCTTAAAAATTAAATATTTTCTTTCTACATTCAAGCACTAATTGCAGTTGTTAAAATAGAAATAATTTGAATAAATATGGATCTTTATTTGAAATATATTAATTAGTAAAGGGAATTTAGCTACAAAATAGTAAAAAGAATACTGACAGTAAAATAATGTGCTTTACAAACTAAAAAGGAAAATAAGGAATTTTTATAGTGAAGCAACAAAATTTTGAAAAATTCAAAAAAAGCAAAATATGATGTAGAAAAAAAACTAGACGTGATGTGCAAAAACAAATTACATATTTGAAATCAGCGTGAAAAATGCATATAGAATCACTTTAAAATTCTTATTCATCAAAAATGACGCAGACCAGTGTAATAATAATAATAATAATAATAATAATAATAATAATAATAATAATAATAATAATAATGGAAAAATTAATTATTTCACTCGATCTCGGACTTCGCGTGTATATTTTTTTTAGTGTTATAGTTTCATATTTCTTTTTAATTGATGCACCCCTTTTAAACACCCTTTGTGACCCAAAGAATATATCGCTATTTCCTCCCGTAATTTTTTTTATCATCATTTAATCAAAGCTCCTCACCCTCGTTTTTTTTTTTTTTTGAACATACTAACTTGCTATTGGAATTCTTAACAAAAAAATTTACACAACCACCTGCACTATACGCTTCAACTACCAGAACCACTCAACTTACAATTTATTTTTAGTTATAAAAGTTATATAAATATTTTATATAATCTTGGCTCCGTTTTTTTAATTTCTTTGCATCAATTTTCATCGGACCAGGATGTTAAAATTCATTTTATTTTTGTTTAAAATTTGGTACACTTTTTGAAATTTATTACCTTAATGTAGTTGCTCAAGAAAATTTGTTTAACATTTTTGTACCTTAATGCTCAAGAATAGATACTTTTATTTCATTTATTTTTAAAGTTAAAAGCAACTACTTTGTCATAACTTTCTAAGAAAATTTGTTTAAAATGTATCAACCCAAGTAGAGATTTTTTTTTCATTTTTAATTTTAAAGTTCACAGCGTCATATGTTGTCAAAAATTTTTAAGAAAAATTAGCTTAAAATTTTATTACTATAATACTTATCTATTAGAATGAATAATGTTAAATTTTTATTTTTGAAATTCATGTAATTTCGTCATCAAGAAAAGACACTAAATTTTAACTTTTAATTTTTATTGTATAATTTAAGTGTCCTATTTCATGTCATAAAACTTATTAATCTTTTCACTAAATGTTAAAATGTCCCACATTGATTTTTTTATTTATTATTTTATTGGATACTTTTGACGTTATTAACTTTGACTAGAATATCTGTTGATGATTTGTATAAAATAAATTGAGAAGCAGCAGATAGCGCCTTTCTTTTAAACAAGAGCCTTAATTAACAAATCGCCCTCAGAAGAAAATTTTGGGGCGATAGTGGAGACCTTGCAAGTGGTGTCTTTGTTGAAGATATAGTCTCAAAGCTGAAGAGTATATCGCTGTGTGAAAGTGACTCCCATTGGTGAAATAGGAAACACAGAGCACTCTCTCCAACGCAGGTGTCGGGGTTCACATCTTTTGAGGTTACTACGACTAACAGTATTGCATCTTTTTAACTTTTTTTTAAAAAAATTTTTTTTTTAAATGTCAGAATTTTTTGAAAAATTTTCAGTCTCAAATTTGAAATATTTAGCCCTTTAATTTCAAATTTAAATTTCATAAGCTCTCTAACAAACCATTATTTTGGGCTATTGTTTTTGCTTAATCCTCATTCTCCCCACAAAAAAATAATATGGCAGGTGATGATACGACCACCCCCAACTCTCAGGCTCAGCCTATTGCAACAATTACGCAGGTTTCGAAGCCAGAGCTGCTTCTTGAAGGGCGTATAGATGGCAAGTGGGTAGGCCCTAGTTTGCTTCATTGGGACGCGAATGTCCGTGAGAATATTGCTTTAAAGAATTGCATTTCTGAACCCTCCCGGTTAGCTCAGGCGCAAAACCAGATCTCCAACAACCCTAAATCAGAGATTCGCAGGTTTTTGAATGCCTACCCTGAGCTTTTTAAAGTTACAACTCTGGATGACTTTTTGACCCGGTTGAAGGCTTGCATCTTCCCGGACAAAGCTCTTTCCCCCTATGATGCCATGCAGCGTATACGTAACTTTCGCTGGTCTGAATCTGACTCCTTCAGCGCGGCTGTTCTCTCTCTCCAGCAGCTTTATTCAGATTTCTATACTACGCTTGCCAAACGTGACGCTTCCTACAAGCCTGATGATAAAATTATTACCGCCACAGCTTTCTGCCATTTGTTCACATTTCTTCCCGAAAAACCCGATTTATAGAAGGGATTTCAAGAAATTTCACAACCCTGATTTAGATCTCCACAACCAAATAAATAATTTGTTAGAGAAGTCCGAAGGCCGCTTGCATGACCCTATCCGTAATGTGATGCCTCAACCCAATATCCACTTCCAGAAAACGGCATCTGTTCCCCAAAAATCTCAAAATTTTGCACAGAGACAAGATTTTCAGCACTCACCCCGCAATTTTCAACCTCGTAATTTTAATAATCGTTCAAAACCGCAGGCTCCTCTTCATCAACATCGTCAAATTCCTCAACCCCAGAGGCCTGCTGTGTGCTTTAACTGCGAGAGAGGAGGGCACTCGACTTCCTATTGCCCTTTCAACCCATACTGCCGAAAATGTTCTTCAAATCACAAGAGGGGTTCCACCGCTCAATGTAAGGACTCTCGAATGAGTCCTAATGATCCAAACACCCCGTTGAAGCATGTCCCAATCACTGACAAAATAAAGCAAGACATTATACAGAATAGATGGAAAGGCTCCAGAATTTTTAGACCATCTTACCTTGGAGTCAAACCTCAAACCCGAACTTCCAATTTTCACAGAGCGCAACCAAATCGCAACAACTCCTGGAGGCAAAATTCCACTTCATATACTCAAATGGTGGAGCCTACAAACGTTTACGAATCCACTCCTGATGACCAATATTATGATGATCAAGAAAATTATTATTATGACAACGAAGACACTGATGGTCTTTTTGATGCTCAGCAGCAGGATTTTTAAAAATTAGGAGGGCAGAACACCAAGCTAATTCTTCCCTCCGAAATCATAATGTTAAACTTTCTTCAGATGTTTTTGATAATAATATTACTTTTCACTCAAATGTTCACACTCTTTTAACACAAGTCGATACCGACAGCGAGGTAGTTTTCTCAAATAGTAATGTTGCAAAGCCCCTAAATAATTCTCTTTTAATATTAATAATATTTTTGATTTTAATACTAACTCTCATGCATGCCTCAGTAATAATATAGCTTTAAATGATAGCATTTCTAGCGCTAACTTACAATTTTTAGAATTAGATTTTCATGACTCCGCTGTGTTAGAAAATGATGTAACTCTTTTTAGGCCCGGAAACAGAAAAGCAGTAGACATGTCAAAGTGTATTAAGCTAAAGGAAGATCATATTGCACATTCCAAGTTGGGAGAGTGCAATTTGAATCTTTCACTTGCCAAAACTCTTTTATCTTCCCAAAGTTTTATTAAAAATTTCCAGATTAACGATGAGTATGGACCAGATTCGCAAGCCACAGATATTGCCGAGGTGAACAGAGTTGTGGCAGAGGCAAACTCCAAGAGCGAGGTGTATTTGAAGCAGTTGCAAGTTGGTGTTGAAAGCTCAAGCACAGATGAAATTGGAGATGGTAACGATGGTGAAGTTTTCAATGGTGATGTTGGATTTGAGGTTGAGTCGCATACTACTTTAAATATGGAGTTTGCAGATGTTAGAAATTTGGAAGGTAGGAGTATAAATTGTTTTTCTTATGATAGGCCACACGATTTAGCTATAGAAGATAGTGTGCATATTGAGACAAGTAGATTATTTTATAGCACTAATTAATAGTGGTTGTTCCACAAACACATTTGGAAAGCAGATAGCTCTCGCGGATATAGAGCACTTGCCCAGTAATGGAACGAGCTTCGCATTTGATAAACAGGTCAGAGCAGACGCTGAGGTGAGGCGCAGCGAGAAGGTGAGATTGGATATGCCAGAGGGTCCTGAGACATGGCATGACAACTAGTGAAGCACTTATGGATATACAGCTTGGAAATGAAGGTGTGAGGCACACTTTCAATCTTTACAGACGGAAGAGAAGAGTTAGTAGTAATGACAAAATAAGTAGAAGAAATGCTTACGCAACTGACATTAGTAAAATATTTTACTCTAAATTAGATAGAAATGCATTGGAAAAGGAAACTATTCCTGCTGGTTTATATAGGTATAACTTTATTAGGAATTTCACCCTAACTCTTCGCATCTATTTTACTTCCTTCCACGTTTACTTTTAACAATTTTTTACCTTTTGATTCTCACATTAACTCTCGCTCTTTTGAATATTTGATTAGTAGTTTTAATATATCCCCCAAGTTAACTTCCTTCTCTCATAATGATTTTGCTTCTTTAAATACCCCAAATATTGAATCACAAGGCACTAACCAGATTTCTATAAATGATTTCTCCGATTCTTTTGTCACTTTTAATGAAGCTATTTTACCCACTCCCCATCCAACTTCTGTTTATTTAGACTCAGACGAAACTTTTAAATCTCCCTCTCCCTCTCCAGAGGCACTTCCAGCTCCTAATTTTTCGTCTTTTTCTTCTCACCCACTACCTAAAGCGGAGTCACATCTTCCCCTGTATCCCAATGATTTCACTCCTCCCTCTACTCCTACAGTTCTTCAACAAGAATTAACATTTTCTTCATCTTTTACAAATGACACAAATTTGGCAGTAGATGTAGACGATATCTCTCACCCATTGATTGGCCCGGCTTATTTTCTCAACTCGCATATATCATTCAATACTTACACTTTAGAGAATAAACGCTTTTTAATCGACTCGGGATCTAATTCGAGTTTGGCCAGACGATCTCTTCTCTTAGAATTAGAAAACAAGTTTGCTATTAATATACCGCTTACAAAAACACAGATCACTTTGAAGTCCATCACTGGAGATGTTTTTGATCAGCTTGGGACATCGATTTTCAATTTACACATTAAAAACGTAGTTGTACCCATAAATTTCATTGTCGTCGATGATTCACTTTGTGGCTTTAAAGCAGATTTTCTTTTGGGTACTAATTTTCTAGCTCTACCTAATATACGTTTTGAGGCGCATAAAAATACTATCGCTGTTTTGTCTGACACTGACTACATTTCAATGCCTCTCACTCCCATCTATCCCCAGCGCCAAAGCAATCCCACACCAGAGGTACACCACAACACATCTTTACCTCTTTATCATAATGAACCTAGCTTTGTTAATGATTTATTAATTGATACTGACACAAGGTATAACCTCTCTATTATTGAAAATGTCACTCTTGATTCCTACTCTAAAACAACTTTGTCTGTCAAAGCTCTGTCTTTAGCGAACACCCCCCCTCCCGAAAAACTAATTTTAACTTCTGAAAAGGCTTTTCTTCATAACTTTCTCTTTATAGGTGGTGTAATGAGCTCGGTTGATAAAGGTCACGTTCTTTTGGATATTATAAATATGTCAGCAGCACCTCACACGCTGCAAACAAATACCTTTTTAACTACAGCCAATCCTCTTTTCACTCTTGACTCTCCTTTGGACACTTCGCATATTAATGTCGCTTCCTCGTCTAAAGGTTTAACCCCGTCCCAACTTCGTAAAACATATAAAGAAATTATTCAAGAGTCTTTCAAAAACGAGGAAGATGAGTGCGCAACACTCACTGATCCAAATCAACTGGAAAATTTATTGGATCTTCTCTTGGACTACAAAGATATCATTGCTTTGGAAGATGATGAAGTCCCTATTTGTCCCCTAACGAAGTTTAGTGTTACCTTGAAAGACGACGCGCCAAAGGTATTATACCGACCTCAATATCGACTCCCCCACCGCTACCTCAAAGATATTGAGCGGTGGGTGGAGGATTCGTTGGACAAAGGTTATATTAGACCCATCTCCAGCCCTCACAGCGCCCCCCTTCTGGTGATACCAAAAAAAGGATCTGCAACTAACCGTATTGTTGCAGACTATCGACTTCTTAATTCCCACACTGTCCTTTCGCGCTTCCCCCTTCCGTGTATTACGGACATTTTAAGTTCACTGGGAAACAGTTCCTTCTACACAGCTTTGGACTTAAAGTCGGGCTATACCTGCATTGAATCGAAGAGGAGACACAACCGCTCCTCGCTTTCAGAACAACAAGGGGTCAATATACACCTACGAGATTAAATTTTGGATTAGCAAATGCTCCTTCCTGTTTTGCAAATCTAATGGAACTCGCTTTGCATCATCTATTAGGTGACGCCTGCAGAGTTTTCCTCGACGATCTTATCATGGGAACATCTCTAGAAAATCACCTAGAAAATATAAAGAAAGTCTTCGATTCTTTTCGCAAAAACAGGCTTAAAATGAAACTTTCAAAGTGTAAGTTTCTGAGGACCTCTCTCCTTTTTCTCGGTTTTAAAATCTCCAAAAATGGGATATCCCCAGATCCTCTAAAACTCAAGACTCTCACAGGGTTCAAACCCCCAACAAACGTCTCAGAAACGCGGTCTCTTCTTGGTTTTCTAACTTATTTTTCTCATTTATTACCCCATTACTCCCAGACTGTTAAACCTATTACACAACTCATAAAGAAAAATAGCACATTTTTCTGGGGTCCTGAGCAAAATGAGGCTTTCGAAATACTCAAAAACAAACTCTTGTTGCAACCACAATTGTGCTATCCTGATTATACCAAACCTTTCTTTATAAACACTGATGCTTCCAATGTTGCTCTGGGAGCCGTTCTATTTCAAATGGATGATAACAATAAAGAGAGACCTCTCTCCTTTATCTCTAGATCTCTTTCTAAAGCTGAAACAAATTACCATACCTTGGAATTGGAAGCTTTAGCAATTGTTTTCGCATTACGCAAATTCCGTAACACGATCTTCGGTTACGAAGTGACGATTATTACTGATAATCAGCCTCTGATACACCTCATCAGGCATAGGCAGCTTTCTGGTAGACTTGAACGATGGAATTTATTTATTCAACATTTCAATCCCACCATTATCTATAAGCAAGGAAAGTTGAATATTGTTCCGGATTACTTGAGTCGCAACCCACCTCCTTTAACGCAGGTTTTCGCTCAACATACAATTTTGCCAACCACACGCTTCCATCTCACTAAGGAAAACTTCGTCAAAGAACAAAGAGCGTGTCATAGATTAAAAGCTCTTTATGATTTCGCGAAGCCTCTTATCTCCCATAATAAACCTCTTCAGCAGCAAGACATTTCTGCTGATACTTTTCCCCACGTCCTCATTGACGACATTCTTCATTATGCCACGCAAAATGGCGCATTTTTGATCCAGATCCCAGATTCCATGATCCACTAAATTGAATTCAACCACGACTCTCTCCCAGCCGGACACTGTGGTGTGGACAGAACGGTATATAGGATAAGGGAAAAATATATATTCCCGAGACTATACACACTGGTGAAGGAATATTGCAGTACTTGCACCTCCTGCCAGAGAGTCAAAGGACACAAACCTAAGAATGCAGAGATCAAATCATACCCCATCCCTTTCGAGCCGTTCTCGAAGATCCACCTCGATATCCTTGGCCCATTGCCAACCTGCAAGGAAACTAAGGCGAAGTATATCTTGGTAATGAAGGACAGTCTCACGAGATACGTGGAACTTGTCCCTCTCATTCAGCACACCGCAAAGGACATTGCTCACGCACTTCTGGAAAGGATTATATGCCGTCATAGCTGTCCTCAAATTATTTTGAGTGACCGTGCCCCAGAGATGACTTCTCAGTTTCTAAAGGAAATTTGCAAACAGTGGAAGATCAAGGCTGTTAACATAGTTGTTAGGCATCCTTCTAGCAACAGTTTGGCGGAAAGAGCCATGTTGCAAATTGCAAACCACCTACGTCATTATGTCAATTCGAACCATAATGACTGGGGCAAACTGATTCCTTTTACTCAAATTGCCATAAATTCCACGTACAATTCTTCTATAGGTTGCACTCCTCATTTTCTTTTGTATACTTACAACAAAAGACTTCCTTGGGACCTTCCCAACTATATTTCTCCTTTTACTAAAGGTTCTGAACCATCTAAACCTATTCATGAATACGTCAAAGATCTTGCAGAAAGAGCGAATCTCATTCGAGATCAGGCTCGTGACCATCTTTTGCGGGAAACTAATACACAAATGCATAAACAACATAAGAAGGCATCTTCAACACCTATTAGACTTGGTGATTATGTTTTCGTGTTGGACGTCAAGAAACCCGGGCAGTCACCAAAGCTTTTTCCCAAATGGTGCGGCCCCTTTCAAGTTAAGCAGCTGGTTCATTTCAACAAGTTGCTTTTGCAATGTTTACAGACTTCCAAAACTTTCATCGTCCATAGGGACAATATTAAGATCACCAAACTTAGAGCTGATAATGTTCCTATTCCTTCCTCAAACCCAACAGTCGACCATCCCCCTCCTAAAGACCCACCGTCTCAAGAACCACCTCCTAAAACCTCTCAACTAGCTAAACCTTCTCCCCCTCCTTCTTCCTCTGCTATTCCTCACACTATCTATTTCCAAAGACAGCTCCCCCCCTCATTGCAAACCCCTCCACCGATTCCTTTACCACCTCCTTCCTTGTCCCCACCTCCTTCTTCCTCTCCTCCTTCATCTCATTCTCCTCTTCCTTCACACCCTCCTTCCCCTCTTCCAGCACCATCTCTTCCATCACCCCCTCCTCCTGCTCAATCCCCACCTCCCTCCCACGCTCATTTGCCACCTCCAAATCCCAATTTTCTTTTCTCCCCTTCCCCTCCTCCTAGAGTAAATTTTAAAGGTTTTCCCTCTACCACACCTCCACCTCTATCTTTCGACGATTCTCTTTCCCCGTCTCAACTTCCAGCATCAGGTTCTCGATCTCCCCCCCCACCTGGTTTACCCCCTAAATGTCACTTCAAAGTTGCTCACCCTACCCCGATTCCTAAACCTCCCTTACCACCCCCTCCTCCCATCTCTCAAGGCCCTTTACAACCCCCGTCAGATCTTCAAATTCCTCCCACTCAGGACATACCTCCTCCACTCCCTATAACATCAGCTAGAAACACTTCTCCACCCTCTCCTCCTGATGATAGATCTCGTGACCACACGTTCGTTCCTAATTTCCCAATGAGAAACACCAACATTCCACACCCCATGGCTTTAAGGAACAGACAACAGGGTACTATATTAAGAGGTAACAGGGAATACTTACTTCCTCCACCACAAAACATCCCTCAAGGTAGAGGTTTACCACCCCCAAGACCTCCTAAATCATGAGTGTTATTTCATTTTAAAAGTACCACGGGCCGACTATTTTACATTTATTTACATCAATGCATAAATAATCAAACATATTAGGAAAACATTTCTAACATGTAAAATATGAAATGATCATCACATTTCATTGAAAAGGAAAATGATAACAAATAAATATTAAGATCACAAAATTTCAAAACCTTCTTCTCATAAAATCTTCTCTTTTCCTCTATCTTCACAGACAAACATGTTGAGAAACTGGATCCTCTTCTTTATCTTGACATCAAAAATCTTCGCTCTGAAACTAGAAAACACAGAATCACAATATGAAGTTCATCAAGGCTTTGTTTTAAAACAAGCAGGACATTCAAGATTTATCACAAGCTACTTAAACATACATACTAACTTAAGATGCTCAAAGGAATTATATAACATTATAGAAAATGTATTAATCAAAAATACCCAGCTACTAACTAATTATATACCATACTTGCAACAGAGGTTCAACAGTAGATTTAACGCTAACCAAACTTCACCTGAACTAACATACATTCATTCATTATTACTTGAAAACCAGAAACAATTTAAAAATATCCTCCAAGACCCTTGGGTACTATCCTCTTTAAATATTCAGCCTTCAGCACCCAAAAGAGTAAGTAGAGGCCTAATAAATGTAGGCGGATCGGCATTGCAATATCTATTCAGGACAGCAACCATGAACGATATTAATAAACTTAATACCAAAATAAACTTATTACAAGATACGAGAGCCCATATTTATAAACTTAAGGGGACGTTGCGCGTAGCAACACTAATGTAATTTTTTTGGGATAAATTATACACCATTCGAAAGAGGAAAGATTTCTGTACAATATTTGTTTTAATAACATATGCAAAAGGCGTTTCGAATTTCTGTAATTTCTTCCCAAATATCATGAATCAGCATTTTTATCAGCAATTTTCAACAGTGAATTTCTGCTGAACTACAAAAGATTTTTTCAAGCGGATTTCACTGAAATACTTGCCATACGCATATATTTTATGAAATAACTTACAAATAGCAGCAATATATAGAGAATTTTTTTTTATTTTGATTTTTTTGCTAAATCTCAACTTTTTTTTCTCCATAAAATTTTAAAGTTATCCAGAAATATACCAAAAGTTTTATATATGCATGAATCATACATCAAATGTTAATTCAATGTATACAATTGAAATACAAAAAAAGAAAGTATAAAAAGGTGTTGAATTTCTTTTGTTATACCGAAAATAGCAGGCTCAATGTAAAAAAAAGTTTTTTTAGTAAAATAGTCAGAAGTTGAACTGTGAGCAGTGGCAAAACCGTTGGGTATTGAACACAATTTATATAATGAAATAAGGTATCTCGCCAATTTTAACAATTGTAAAAAATTTCATGCATGTAGTATGAATAGTAAAAAAAGTTTTATTTAATAAATTATTTTGAATTTTTCTTTTTTTTTCTTTTTTTTTTTTTTGGAATAAATAAAAAAATTTCGAAAATTCTTTATTTTTATATAGCTATCCGATAATTTGAAAACTATTCATAGAGCAATTGTATAATTAGATTGAATACACCTATTTTAATTTAGATAAATTTTTTATATACTAAACATTTTGCCTTGCTCACGGAAAAAAAAAAAATTTTTAAAAAGTTTTTCCGCAAGTAGCAGCAAAACCATTGGGTGTACAGAAAATTTATCTAAATAAAAGATGTGTATATCGTAGAGTTATAAAGGCCATAAAAATTTCATTATTTATCAGATGAATAATAAAAATGTTGCATGATACCAATCATTAAAAAAAAAATTTCTGCAACTCAACAAATAAAAAACCATTGAAAACTGTAATTATTATTTATACAAACATTTGAAATTTTGCAAAGCCGTATTATAAATTGGGGAAGAGAGGGACATTTTGGTTTAGAGAAAATTTTTGTATGCCAACAGATTTGTCGCTGCTCATGGGAAAACTTTAAAATTTTCAAAAGTTTTCCCCGTGATCAACGGAAAAACCGTTGAACACACAAAACATTCGCTTAAATAGCAGATGGAGGTCTACATTACAGAGGTTGACAAGCTGTGAAAATTTCATTGCAATCGAGTATTAAAAAAGTTACACGCCACCTGTTCTTTATTTATTAAAAAAAACAAATTTTTTTTTTTGCCTTACAAAAATATTTATGATGAATTTTTTATTTTTTGTTCAATCAATACGAAACTTCAGATTTCATATACTACTAGGCAAGATTACATTTTTTGTTTAGATAAATGTTTTTTGTAAACTCAAAGGGTTTGCCGCTGCATATGGGGAAACTTCGAAATTTTAGAAATTTTCCCATGACAAGAGGCAAATCCGTTTCTCCATACAAAATTTATTTAAACAAAAATTATGTATCTTCCCCAACACTATACTTACTCCGAAATTTCGTGCTGATCGCATGAATAATAAAAAGGTTATCGTGATTTTTCATTTGTGACATATCAAAATTGAATACCCCCCCATATCCCCCTGTATATTGTGAATAAAATATTTGTTGCATGTTAAAAATAACCAGACCATTCGAAAGAGCATTAAATTCTACACTAGAAAGTGTTAAAACCTAAAATTCATAGAATTGATGATTACTAACCTCAAAAGTTAGGAACCCCAACGCGCAACCCCCCCATATCCCCCTGTATATTGTGAATAAAATATTTGTTGCATGTTAAAAATAACCAGGACCATCGAAAGAGCAGCAACCATGAACGATACTAATAAACTTAATACCAAGATAAACTTATTAAAAGTTAGGAACCCCACACGCATCCCCTTAAAGAGCAAGTTCATCAGAATACTAATACACTAATAGATATAAAAGACAATTTGAAAGTGTTAACCCAATATATAAATGCATCTATACCTTCGATAGAATTTCAGCAGGAAATATCGAAGCTAAACACATACTTAAACTTAGAAAAAACAATCTCGAACAACATACACACCCTCATTGTAACCATACAAAATATATGGACCACAGCAAAGTACCAAAACACCCCCTTAAATGTATATTCTTATGATATTTTACACGAGCTTATCAAAAATAGTAGCCACATTTTACAACACCAACCAATAATACCTCTTACGCACGAATCATTCTACAAGTTCCTATCTCTATCTTGGTCATTTATACACGAAGACGATGCTTACCTTCTATCTACTATCATCCCATTTTCCGATGAAACTTCTTACAAAATTTATAAAGTAATTCCTTTCCCCACGCCACTAAATGCCACATACCCAAGACTGATGTTAAATAACGAATATCCCTACTAAATCATCAGACTCTCAAATATACCTACAGTAAAAGTTTGACAGAAGACACTTGTAAACATTATGATTCAAATTTCATTTGCTTCCCATCTAACCCCACGCAATCACTTGATTACCAAAACTGTATCATATCCGCAATATTAAGAACAAATCAAACCACTCATTGTAACTACATTTCCTATCTCTCTGAAGCCCCTTTTAATCTTAAGGTCGGTCATCAAACCCTACTCACTTCTCTTCCAAAGTCGTAGCTTCAATCTCCTGTCCCAAAAGTCAACCCAGATTAATTACTAGTAACATCTTCCTTCTCCCACAAGGATGCACATTTGTTTCAGACAAATACACCTTCAGGTACCCTTCCCATTCTTCCGTGCAAACAAGTTGGATTAACAAAGATTCTCAACTTCCGGAATATCCACTTGACCGTCAAAATTTTATCCCAAATGTTACTTCTCTGACTTCCAAATTAAAATTAAAACCATTACATCCCCAGTGGGATGAGTCTCTTGACACTATCAATCGAACTTTACAAACTCAGAAAAGCATAAATATCCATTCTTTTTCTATATCCGGATTTTCCATTTTTGCAACCATACTAAGCTTCTTAGGAATCTGTTTGGTTTATTTTAAACTTCGCCCTACTCCAGTACCACCTGCAGCTCCTTCTGCAGCCCCTAGTGTTCAATATACCGTGGTCCAACGTGCACCTATACCCGAACCAAAATCAACCTCTTCCATTTACCCTGGGCTAGAACCCACATATTCAAATCCTCCTGCATAAATTGCATACCTCAATTTCCTTTCTCACTGGCAGGGGAAACTCTTTCACATAGAGTTATCTGTTCAAGGCTTATATGAAAAACAAAATTTGTGATATCTATTTTGTTCTTCATTTATCAATTTTTCTTTTCAGATAAAATATATTACTTTCCTCACGTACAAAACTCTTTTAATCACGTAGTCAAAGTCCTTTTAATTATTTACTTTTTCCTATCATATTTATTTTTCAACTTTCCTATCACTTGAAACTGAAGCTCGAATCATCCCCCTCTCTTCCACCCCCTTATTTTTCACCCCTGAGATAATCTCTTGTTCCTTTCAAAATTTTATTCTGACGCCTGATGCGCTGCCGTCTAGTCGACTCTCTTTTAAAACCTGTTACCTCATTTGTGAATTTCCGGTGAGTTTTTGAAATTTTTGTTTGAATTTTATAAAACTATTTTTACACGCAAACATAACTTCTACATTTCCATCGTAATAATTATTGCCGTTGAAATTTTTGAAAGTTCGTCTGAATTTAAATTTTTTTTAAAGACTTATTTTCCTTAGTTACATTTTAATGAAACTGGGAGTTTTGGACTCAAATTTAACCAAAATTTTGATAATTTTTTTTCTTGTGTTTTCCCCAGCAGTTACATAAACTCCTTCCCAAACTCCAAAGAAAATATAAATTATTTTCGCTTCAGATTTCGTGTTCGATTTTTTTATATTTTCTTTCACTTGTGATCCTTACCTAGATTTCATCTTTTCAATGTAAAGTTTTTGGTGAAATATTTCCTGGCCCTTTTAAGTTTTTATAAAGTAGCCATGAGAGCCACATTAATAATAATAATAATAATAAGGATGATGGTAGTACTAAATAAATAAAAAAATGATAACTGCGAAAATAATGAAAATAATAATACATACATAATAATAATAATAATAATAATAATAATATTATAATAATAATAATATACATAATAATAATACATTTATAATAATACACACATTTAAAAATAATTGCTTCATTCAATTCCTGGACTTCAAGCAAGTGGTTCGTTCTTTTTTAGGTGTTAAGTTTCATATTTCTTTGATGCAACCTTTTTAAACACCCTTTAGACCCAAAGAATATATCGCTATTTCTCCGTATTTCTTTTTCATTATTAATCAAAGTTCCTCACCCTTAACATACTAACTTGTTATTGGAATTTAACAAAAAATTTACACAACCACCTGCACCATAATGCCCAACTACCAGAACCACCTAATCCATAATTTATTTTTAGTTATAAGTTATATAAAAGAGGTTTTTTAGGTCTCGTTCCTTTTTAATTTCTGCACTGTCTTCACTGACCTGTTGTGTGCCCACTTTATTTTTGTTTAAAATTTACATTATCTTGAAATTGTCATCTTAATGTAGTTGCTCATGAAAATTTGTTTAACATTTTTGTACCTTAAATTTTGGTTAATTTCTTTTATTTCATTTAATTTTAAATTTGCAACTTACTTTGTCATAACTTTCTAAGAAAATTTGTTTAAATGTATCAACCCAAGATTTTTTTTTCATTTAATTTTAAAGTTCACAGCTATTATATGTTGTCAAAACTTTTTTAAGAGTGTTTGTTAAAATTTTTATTATAATACTTATCATATTAGAATAAGATTACAAATATTTTATTTTTGAAATTCATGTGCTTACCTTAATACTTCGCATGTTTACCCAATGTTACCGTGTTACTTTTGCTATTTTAACAGTGTCCTATTTCATGTCATAAAACTTATTAATCTTTTTTCACAAAATGTTAAAATGTATTTTTTTATGTCTGCCCACTATTGTTATTTTTTATTTTATAATTTTTTATTCTGTTTTATACCTAGCGACGCATAACATTGGAGTACGTTGAATGATTTTGTAATAAAATTGAGAAGCAGCAGATAGCGCCTTTCATTATACTTGGCCTAAACGTCAAATCGCCTCAGAAGAAAATTTTTGGGCGATATATATATATATATATATATATATATAGTATATAGTTATATATATATATATATATATAGCAGTTATATATATATAGTATATATATATATATATATATATATATATATATATATATATATATATATATATATATATGTAGTATATATATTTCTTCTTTCTTTCTTTTATCTACCTTTTTTTCCCAAGATTGGGAGGAAGGCCACAGCATCAGAAAAGAAAGCAGTAGGAGTATGACAATGTCGAAAGTAAGGCCATCTCAACCCGTAGCATTAATTTACAATCCCACAGAAAATCCACTCTAGAGCTTCATGGGACTGCGAATGGACCCTCTGCCTATGTAAACGTTGTAAGGGTTCATCCTCATTCAGGTGGGCCACCAACCATGTTCTATACAAAACCCCGTTTCATTCTCTCCTATCATTCACCTTTATTCTCGTCTCTTCCAAACTCACATTTCTCCTTCAGACATCTGCTCAGCCCGGACCAATCCACTTTCTCTCGGGTCTCCCAGCCTGTCGGTTCCCAACACACTTCCCACTATACATCCGCTTATCCAACCGACTATCATTCATCCTTTCCATGACCAAACCATCTCAACATACTTTCATTTCAGCTGATATTTTCCCCTTTCTTCACAAAAGTAAGCAAGTTTCTAATAAGTTCCTTCCGCATTGCATCAATTCCTCTCACACCTAGTATGCTCCCTATGATATATATATATATATATATATATATATATATATATATATATATATATATATATATATATATATATATATATATATATATATATATATATATATATATATATAAAGTATATATATATATATATATATATATATATATTTTTATTTATTTTTTCTTTTTATATATTTCTTCTACCTTCACTCTCCACAGATATAGTGGTAGTGTAACCTTGGGCATAAATTGATAGTTGTTGAAGATCATGACGTGAGTCGACTGAATGCCCCACTCTTCCATCCCCTAAAAACTATAGGCTTCAATATCTTTGATTCAGACCTTATCAGTCATGTTGTCAATGGTCCATCCCATGAGTCAGACCCACACCCAACTCACTCACAAAAACCCCGTCATTCACTTCATTATGCACCTTTCTTTTGCCTCAGAAAATCACATTCATTTCTTTCAGGATTATTCTTGTCGACTAATCCACTTTTTTTCTTCTCGGGTCTAATAGCTGGTCGATCTTCAGCACTCTCATCACTCATCATCTTCATTCTTCCATATAACTAAATCATCTCAATACACACTCGTTTATTCTTTTATTTATGCCTTTCTTCACATCACACAACTCCCAAACAAATTCCTTCCTAATTTTATCAATTTAAAAAAATAATCCTATTGGTTCCATCATCCAACATGATTTCATATCCCGGACTCTTCTCATTCACTACCATAACCTTGCTCTTATCTACATTTACTTTCAAACCCCTCCATTTACACACTCTGCCAAACCTCTCTACCAATCCTCTCAAACTCTCTTGATTTTCCACACAAAACAAAGGCACCCTCCACTTTCTTCCATTTTCTACATCAGTCTAACATCTTCCCTTACCACCCCTACCTCTAATTCCTCCATCACCCAATCCATATACAAATTAAATAATCAAGGAGACTTAACCCATCCCTGCTTTATCCCACTATTAATATTAACCATTCTCTTACAACTCCATTTATTCTTTCACATGCCCAAATATCGGCATATATTTTTGATTCCATTCAGAAGCCTACCACCAACACCATATATCACTAACACCGGCCACAGAGCTTCCCTTTTAATATTGTCATATGCCTGTTGCAAGTCCATAAAACCTATATACAATTTATTCTTCTTTCTCATTTTCTCAATCATTTATTTCAATGTAAAGATTTTATCATAACTTCTACCAATTTTTCACCAATCATTCCCTCAGTCACTCAACGACACTCTTCCGTTCAACACTGTAAACTAATTCCCTATAGTTCCTACAATTCCCCTTATCTCCCTTACCCATATATTAGGGTACTATTATTGATGTCCTACAATCCTTCTGAACTATACCCTCCATAAACGCTTTGTTACACAACTTCCATATCCAGTCAATCAAAATGTCACCTCCATTTTTGATCATTTCACCAGTAATTCCATTTACACCTGTGAATTTACCATTCTTCTAGTTTCTCACTCTACCCATTACCTCTTCCCTACAAATTACCTCATTCCAAAATACCTATTTCTTCTTACACCATCAAATCCACAAATATTCACTATCAACCCTTCATTATTGCTAATGTTATGCTGATTTTCGAAGTGTTCCCTCCACACTCTCCTCACATCCATTTCATCAGTCACGAGAGTATCATCCCTATTCACTATTCAATGAAGATTCCCCTTAATCCCTTTCTTACCCTTTCGTACTTTCTCCAGGAAAAGCTTCTTATTCCCTTGTAGGTCCCCATTCATCCTTCTTCCCAACTGTTCATTTTAGTCTTCCTTTTTTCCTTAAGTATTTTCATACACCTTTCTTTTGAGACCTCATAATTGGCTTTTAACACATTCAATCACTTCTTCTTCTTCTTCTTCTTCACATGGCTCTTTCCTCACAGAAATCAATCACCTTCCTATCATTCTCCTTTCTACCCGCAATCCCAAAACATCCAGTTTTACCACCTTTTCTGGATCACCCTATCTTAACCATCTTGCTTCTTCTTCTTCTTCTTCTTCTTCTTCTCATCCAATTGCATCATTCAGATTATCCCAGAAAGTCACACTCTCCTTGAGATCACCCTCAGATGCACCATATGTTACAACCAGATATACCTTGACCCTCTCAACCTTAAATTTAACCATTAGAATTCTTGTAAAAACACAAACAATATGCACCAAAGCTCTGTGCCATAGGTCGTTCACCAGAATCGCAACTCCTTCTCCCACCTTTTTATTCCCCTTCACTCCATCACACATTTCACCCCACCTCACCCCACTAGTCTTCACCACTTTTTCATTTTTTTTTGTCACAACAAGCAAATCAAATTTATCCTTCCTAAATACATCCTCACCATCACCTCTCACTTCTCCTCGCCATGTAATCTTCTAACATTCCATGTACCCAAACGATTCATACAATTTCGCGATGATAGATACAAGGTCGCTTACGGCGATCCTCATCAGGTTTGAGGCATGAATAAGCATTCCTATACTCTCTCTCTCTCTCTCTCTCTCTCTCTCTCTCTCTCTCTCTCTCTCTCTTCCTTTCTTCTGTTCTTCTCCTTTCCCTCTCTCTCTCTCTCTCTCTCTCTCTCTCTCTCTCTCTCTCTCTCTCTCTCTCTCTCTCTCTCTCTCTCTCTCTCTCTCTCTCTCTCTTTCTCTTTCTTTCTCTCTCTTCTCTCTCTTCTCTCTCTTTTCTCTCTCTCTCTCTCTCTCTCTCTCTCTCTCTCTCTCTCTCTCTCTCTCTCTCTCTCTCTCTCTCTCTCTCTCTCTCTCTCTCTCTCTCTCTCTCTCTCTCTCTCTCTCTCTCTCTCTCTCTCTCTCTCTCTCTCTATCTCTCTCTTCTCTCCTCTCTCTCTCTCTCTCTCTCTCTCTCTCTCTCTCTCTCTCTCTCTCTCTCTCTCTCTCTCTCTCTCTCTCTCTCTCTCTCTCTCTCTCTCTCTCTTTCCTCTCTCTCTCTCTCTCTCTCTCTCTCTTTCTCCCTTCTCTCTCTCTCTCTCTCTCTCTCTCTCTCTCTCTCTCTCTCTCTCTCTCTCTCTCTTGTTCTCTCTCTTCTTCTCTATATAGTCTATATACACAAATATATATATATAGTACAGATATTGATTGTTATATATATATATATATAAATATATATATATATATATAGATATAAATATATATATATATATATATATATATATATATATATATATATATAATTAACATGTTAAAACATGATTTTATTTACTGCCCCAAGGAAAAATTAAATTCATTGATGCCACATTTCAATAGTTTATACAAACTAATGTGGAGTATGATTTATGAGAAATGTGGCATCGTAGCGCAGCAGATTTTCTTTGTGTCATTACCATCTGTCATCCTTTAAAGAGAGTTAAAATAAATGTTGTCATATCGCAATTGGCCATTAATTATATTTTTTAGTGCATTGGAAATATAATAATTTTTTTTTGGGTAAAATAATAAAGTATAACTTTTTTTCAGATAGAGTTTATATATTATAATATACTCTCTTATTTTTTACTTCATGAGTTTATGTTAAACTCGAAACATAATAATTTTATACCAGTTTACAGTTATCAAGAAAATTTGAAATTAAAGAATCTAAAGAAATTTATTAAAGAATTTTAAAATATGCGTTATCACATGTGTATAACAGTTTCCAGTAGTGATTTTGCCCTTAAAATCTATTAAAACCATTAAAACCATTAAAATCATCAAAATTGCATAAAGACCTAAAAAAAAAGCATTGGTTTATTTGTTTTTTTTTTTTGTAAAAAAAAAACATTGGTTTTTGTTTTTGTTTTTAAAAAAACATGTTTTTTTTCCAATCCTATGTGTAGGGGAGAAAGAATTGCCCACATCGTATGTCCTATGAGTCGTAGAAGGCAACTAAGGGACGGGGTTGGCAAAAAGCCAAAAAGCCATGGATTTTTGGCTTTTTGGCTTTTTGGCTATTGTTAATTGGCTATTTGACCCTTATACAAAAAATTCCAGTAGTAAAAAATTTGAAGGTTTATTCACATTTCTTTTAAAATTTATTTATTTATATATATATGGTATATATGAGTGTATATATATATATATATATATATATATATATATATATATATATATATATATATATATTATATATATATATATATATATATATAATATATATATATATATATATATATATATATATATATATATATATATATAGAGAGTATATATATATATCTTTATATATATATATATATATATATATATATATATATATATATATCAGGGATGGGGGGAGTCGGGAGTCGAACATTTTCGGGGGGTAAGGAGTTGGAGTCGGGTCGATTTCCCAAAAGAGTCGGAGTCGGTCGAGTAAAAACGACTTTTCGACTCCCAAAAACAATTTTGTATAAACTTTTCACACAAAAATTTGAAAAACTTAATTGAATTTTTATTATAAAAGACGTACATTTTTTTTTATTTTGACATTTGTTTGAAGCAAATTTAAGTTGTTTATTTTTAACTGGTTATAAAATAAAGGTTATAAAACTGGTTATAAAATAAAATGTACTTGACTATTTGTGTATTGTGCATTAACGAATTATCAACAGCGAGCGATGCTATTAATAATAGTACAAAATTTAAAGTCAAGTAGAGTACATAACTGATTTTAAAATATAGAGTCACACCAATTATAAGATAGAGGCAAAGCTAAAAGAATCGGATAGAAATACTATACATTTATGTACAACAACTGTGCTGGCGCTCACGTTGTGGTTGTGTCAGCATTTCAAATATTTCCGTACCTAATACCGTGAATTTCTAATATATATTTAATTTTTTGGTGTGTAGACACGCGAAAATATATCTATCTACACACAACCAGTAAGTAGTGGTAAGATAATTTAATAAATAATTAATCAGTTTGATAAAAATATAAATAATTAATCAGTTTGATAAACAAATAATTATTTTTCTTACGTTTGGCAGGGGTTTGTAGTTTGTGAGCAAATGACCTTGATTATTTTGACTTTGCAAGTGTTAACAGCGTTATATATATATATATATATATATATATATATATATATATATATACATATATATATGCGGCGTAAATAGTGGCGCACGAAAACGCGAAAGCGTTCACGATAAATGCGAAAACGGTTGTCGTCCAGCCTCCGCGACTGAACGAAGCTATCTG
>JABUQX010045107.1:20000-35000 GCA_015478945.1 Trachelipus rathkii | reverse complement strand
CACTGTGGTATCTCGTCAATGTAAGGTTCATCCCTTGGACCGAGTTGGTCCCAGCCATGTCCTCTTACAAAACCCCGCCATTCACCATTCTTCTCGCCTCTGCCAAACTCACATTCCTCTTCATTAGACATTCATTCCATCACCATCCCCTCAATAAACTTTTATTTGGTGAGAATGCTTTGCATTCATAAAAAAAATCCACCGTAGGGTTTCATAACAACACAACAGGCATTCACTGTGGTTCATCCACTAGGCGATGGCCGCAACCATACACCTTCACAAAAGTAACAATCCTCTTGTTTCAACCACATTCACATTCCATTCTTTTTGACAATATTTTACTAAATCAATCAACCTTTTCTTCAGTCTTCCAACCAGTCGATTTCTTATTCATTCAACACTATGCATTGGCTTAGCCAGCCAGCCAACCTCCATTCACTCTTTCCACATGATCAAACCATGTTAATAAACTTCTATTTATTCTCTCATTTTCCTCCTCCTTCACATCACACAACTTCCTTATAACTTTTCTTTTTTTTATCAGTTCTTTTTGCACCTATATAACACGCCCATGAGGTTAACCATTTGCACTGCTAGCACCTTAGATCTGTACTTCGGATTCGTCACCAAAGTTACACTACCGTACAATAACAGCCGCACCAACATACCTTCATGCAGAACTCTATTGCATTCAAGACACTCCTTTTGCATTTACCAAGAATCTAATTGCATCACCCACCATCCTGCCACTTTCCTATATCACATTCTGCATCATCTGTGCCCTTATCATCCAACATTTATCCCAAATATTTAATTCACATCCTTGTTCCAATTGTTCACCATCCAACATAATATGATACGAAGTGTTCCCTTCACTCACCTCCATCATCTTACTCTTCTCCACATTTACTTTCATATACCTCTCTGTTTACACACCCTGCCAAATCCCTTAAACAATCTTCTTAAGCTTTCTTCTGATTCGTGCACAAAACCAAATCATCAACATATAATAGGTAGACAAGGTATCCTCGATTCGCTTCACTCTACCACACTCTCACAATCGTAATTTTCAGTGGTGCGAACTAGGATTTATCCTTCATAACCAGTATGATATTGGTTTATTTCTAGGGTATCCATCCAGTTGCACTTTGAACCATTTCCTTTACGAAATCCATTCGTAATTTTCAAAAGGGTCGACGAACTTGAAACTACTAGCTCACCATAATCACGAACCAGCAATAGAGCAATACTGCGTCCCTTTGATATATATATATATATATATATATATATATATATATATATATATATATATATATATATATATATATATATATATATATATATATATATATATATATATATAACTAAATTTATATATATATATATATATATATATATATATATATATATATATATATATATATATATATAATAGGTTGGCTTTTCACGACGAGTACTGATTATGGTTAGTTTTAATTAATTAAGTTCATCGACTCTTGGGTAGAGAATTGTGACTGAATTCATATAAAATGGTTCAAGTCTAACTGAATAAATAAAGCAATTTCCTTACTGGTTACTGCTGATAATTCCAGTATGACCCAACTGGTGACAGTGCTGGATAAGGTAAGGAATTCGACTGGATCCAGCTGGAAATAATGCGGGTCCGTACTGGTTCTGCTAGATAATTCCAGGATGACCCAGCTGGAAAATTACGACTGGTAATAGTGTAGGAAAAGGTAAGAAATTCGACTGGATCCAGCTGGAAATAATGCGGGTTCGTACTGGTTCTGCTAGATAATTCCAGGATGACCCAGCTGGAAAATTACGACTGGTAATAGTGTAGGAAAAGGTAAGAAATTCGACTGGATCCAGCTGGAAATAATGCGGGTTCGTACTGGTTCTGCTGGATAATCCCAGTACGACCCAGTTGGAAAATTACGACTGGATTTGAAAAAAACTGATCTTAAAACACAGCAAGGTCAGTGCGAAATTAGACTGGGTTCCACCGATCATGCACTGGTAGCCTGGATCAGATTGAATGCTGGAACAGTAAAAATTTTGCTGGGATCAGCAGCATGGAAGTCCTACATTTCTCTTGTAATAATCTGGCGAAATATGGTTCTATTGGAGCCTATAGTAATATTCTTCAAATAAAGGCAAGATCAGTTTTTGCCTGGGACGGACCAGTTTTTCACCCCACCTAAAAATGGACATAAGATTCGGAATTTTCAGCCGATTTTGAATATATAAACATGGCTTTTTGCCCTCTAAAACGTTGATTTCCAGTGTTTTTCTGTGACTGTGGTCATTCTTTCAGAATTTTTAATTTTCAATTTTTGAAAATTCATGTTTCTGACATTTTGGCATCAACTTAGGATACTTTTTGCAAGCGACTTCAGCAGCTCTTACGCAGATGGTTGTATCTAAAAGTAGAAATATGATTTTTGAGTTTTGTGCTCCAGCGTCCACCAATTTCCAAACCCATTTTTTTAAATTTTGAAATGAAAAGTTACGATAATTTTTTTTTTTTTGGGCGAAGTGGATTAAATTTTCAGGGCTTATGTAGTCGGAGGAGGTGCACATTTTTACTTAGATTATTTCTTTGTATATGAATTAGTTTTTGATTTGTTCTTAACAAAAATCCAAAAATTTCAAAAATTTTTTTAAAACATTTCTTTTGAGTATGCAAAAATTATCACAAAGTAAAAAATTGCATCTTGCCGATACATGCCCTAAAAATTTATCATCCACTTGATGGAGAAAGTATCACGTTACTGTTTCAAAGACCAAAAAAATGAGTTTGGAAGTGACGGACGCTGACTAAAACTCAAAAATAGGAAAAGTACCTATACTATTAAATAATGGATCATATGTTGGGTTTGAGAGTCCTTAAAAATTCGGAGTTGATCACCAAAAATGTCAAGAACATGAATTTTCATGGTACAAGTGAAAATTCTGAAAAGTGACTTTAAAGCCACCAGGTAGCACGTTTTAGAAGGGCAAAACTAACCATTTTTGATGTTATCTCTGTTCAAAAATCGACAATCCAAATTCATCGTCAACTCAGTGTGGTGAAAACAGGTCTGATCTGACAAATTTGGATCTTGCCCTTTAAAGTAATAAATTTGGATCATGTTCATTGTCACATGGAAAAACTTTAAATATTTTAAAGTGAAAATAATCCAGTTTAAGAAATTTTAAGAAATCTAAATTTTTGCAGAAGACTTTTCATTACCACATACAGTATCCAAAAGAATCCTAGCCTCATGGACATCAAAAAGTTCTGCTGAGGATTGCAACAGAGTTTCACTATTTATACCTTACCTTGTTCTCTCATTTCATCAGTATCAAATTTTCGGAACACAATATAACATCTTCCTTTCTTTACATTTGCACTTAGTTAAATTAGAAAATGTTAAATCAAGTCTTTAAAAAAAAAAATTAGACTCATTATAACTCATGGTTGCCTCTAATTGGTGAAGAAGAATCTTTGTTTAATTTCTGGAATGATTCAGATATTTAAATAGATGAGAAAAAATGGGTTACAACACATTACTAAAAATCATTGCACATTTTTCCAGCAGTTGCACAAACTATCAAAGTACTTTCCTCACACTTTCACCAACTACTTGTACAATTGAAGGTCGTTGTGCCTTACGTGCAATCAGTAGCTAAGGATCAACTCTTTCTTTAAAAAAGATTAAATAAACATGTTTATAAGCACTCAGGAAGTTTTGATCAAACATCAAATTGATGAAAATCATATCTTCAATATTTGGAGAAAAAAATATTATTCTTATACCAGTAAAAAAAACATTTAATGTGTAAAATTTTTTCCGAAAAATAATTATAAAGAAATAATAGTTTTCCTAAATAATGAAATATTTATAAATATTAGGCTTATATATGTGTGGATTATCATTTTTATTATTAAAAACTTTGGATAAACTATATATATATATATATAATAATATAAATGTATAAATAAATAGAGGTATATATGTATAGATATGTATAAAAATGTATAATGTATATATATATATATATATATATATATATATATATATATATATATATATAATTGGCCCCCCTAAATTTTGCTCTAACGGCGCCCATATATATTATATACTTTATACTAATATATATATAATATAATAATAATATAACATATATATATATATATATATATATATATATATATATGTTGTGTCTGGGATGGAAACTACTAACATTTACTGGTGATACAGTGTCTCAGAGAAGCATAATTTTATGCAGTGGCAACTCAGTCTCTTTCAACATCAAATCCTCTATTGGAAGATTTGGTTCTCAAGACCTTTCATCACACCTTGCTAAATTGGTGACCACCAGGTGACATGTGCCAATGGGTGGCACAACATTGCACCAACAAGCAATCATGAACACCCATCAATTCAAGTTTCTTCTACTGGGCGTTACTCTGTTCGGTCATCCTGTGCCTGTACCATGCTTCTCACTGCAGGTGCGGACCAACTGCTCGACGAGTACAGAGTGGTCGAAGCCTTCTCGGTGGCCTTAATGTGTGCACACTGGCTCTCACCTGACAGCTACTCGCTCTACTGCCGATCACTGGGTCGGAGGGCGTTTGTGCTTGCATTGTCGCTGGGGAAGTTCGATCTGGGGCGGGAGGCTGCAGCACTGACTACAAGCAGCCACCAGAAGAAACGCCACTTTATCGTGACAGCTCCCTCTTCATGCAATCAGTCACTTCTTGGGTGGGTTAGGATATGACCATTATATTCAGTATATATGTATATATGTACATATATATAATAATAATATATATAATAATATATAATATATAATAATATGTATAATATATGTAATAATAATATGTACTAATATATATATATAATATATATATATATGTATATATATATAAATATATATATATATATATATGTAATAATATAATATATATATATATATATCTCTATAATAATATATATATATATAATAATAATAATATGTATATATAATATGTAATAATATGTAATAATAATAATATATATTTTATATAATTATATATATTATATATAATAATATATATAATAATATATATATAACTAATAATAATAATAATAATATATATGTAATAATAATAATATCAATAATAATATATGTATATATATATATATATATATGTATATATATATATATTTAAATTATAATCACTAGTATACATTACCAGTAGTAGGTCAGATAGATAGGAATATTGTCAGGCAATTTTCTGATATGCCCTTTTAGAATTGAATAAACTTAACTACGTTAATCATTACAACAAATAATACAGCAATATTTACACAAATATTAGTCATTTTCCTTAAAAAATATTTTACGTTATAAACATAAAAATATATATTTTAGAAATAAAGTTTGCTAAATACAAAGCAATTTAAATATGTTTTTATTTTTTGGTGGGAAATCTTGACGGGAAAGGTACACTGCACACACACACACACACACACACACACACACACACACACACACACACACAAGGTGGTCCGAAAATTATAACATTGGATTGAAGTACTAATAATATCTCTACTAAAACTTAATTTAACTAAATAATGATTATATTTACTAAACTTATTATTAATTAGGTAATAATTAGAATTAATTACTAATTTAAATAAAAATAATAATTAAAAACGCATTTTGTGCGTAAAAAAAATTGATTTGATAATGTACGTTTGCAGGTTTATTTGGATTATTAGATAGTTTTTCTGTATTTAACTGCAGTCATTAATAATTGATATTTTAATTTTGTGATAATTTAAATTAAATTGTTTATCAGAGTCATAGGCTACAAAGTTAGGCCTACTTTATAAATTTTATATACCTTTAGCCTAGGGCCTAGGCTAAGGCAGATAAAAGTTTGTCTAAATTTTTAACTTGTTTTAAGATGCTAGTTTATTTCTTTTTAGGCTTCAGTGATATTTAGTAAACTGTAGTTGGTAAAATAATAGGTACAAGGGCACTACTCCTTTAAAAGGAAGTTAGATAAATAGTCATGATATCGAAATATCTCCGAACCCTATGCGAACCCTACAGTGTTTTTTGTTAGCGCATGCGTCAACAGTATTTAGTAGGACATTTTAGAGTGTTAACATGTCTGTGTCCTATAATTTATTTAGTCTAAGGGATTCATTAAAAAATGAATTAGAAGCTGCTATTTAATATAATTAAAAAGAAATTGAAAAAAATAAATAAATTTGATATAAAATTAATAATTTAAGTGAAAATATATTGTTCAAATTAATAATAACAAATAGATAGATAAATGAAAATAAAACAATATTGTTACAAAAAATTTGATCGCAGAACTGCTGACTGCTCATGCTTCCCACAATTGTGTGCTTCCCTGCAGTGTGACGTGTTAGCTAAAACTCCAACAGAAACATCGAGGTTTCCACAAGTTTGCTTTATCATGTTAATTTTTATGTTAATTTTTTTATAATTTTCTTTTATTCTTTATTAAAGGAGCTCGGAGGCAGACGGAGGGACCCAGAGGGGACGGGGGTCCCGATAAATCCCACTGAGCCGAAGACCCTGATAACGTCTTTGCTATTTAATCTTGGGTTTAACTTTAGTAAAAAAAAAAAAAAAAAAAAACATTGGCAACCTTCTCGCACTTTGCCTTGAAATAATCGAAAAAAAAATCGATTACATTGTTCGTTCGATATATATCGGTTAACTACCCTTTAAAGGAGGAGTTCCGGTACAAGTTAGTAAAGTTAATAATAATTTAAAGTATGTATGCTCTGTATGATAGTTGTGGGACTGTGAGAGGTGAATATGTGAACAGCTGCCCTGTCTGTATTTTGAATGCAGAGAATGTGTTGTTAAGGAAGGAGATTACAAGGCTGAGTGAAAATGTGAATGAACTGAATGATTTGGTATTTGAGTTGAGAAAGGAGGGAAGTGTTAGGAAAAAAGTTAGTAGGGATGTCAAGGTGAAGAAGAAGTGAGATACAGGGGTAGAGAGGACTAGTGATTTAGATAATAGAAATAACAAGATTAAGATCTCGAAAGTGAGTCAGCCTGTGACCTGCTGTAACAGGTTTGACTGTCTTCCAGATGGGGAGGGATCAGAGAGGACCAACGGTAAATTTGGGTTTTCCAAAGGAAAGCAAAGGGAAGGCGAGGCATTGCAGATTGGAGACTCTATGATACGATACCTAGATAGGGCTTTTCAAAACACGGATGAAAGGAAGCGATCGAGAGTATGTTATCCAGGTGACAGAGTGAGTGATATCATGGATAGGATAGATAGAGAGATTGAACTTACAAATGTCGATTCAAATGTGATTGTGCATGTGGGTATAAATGATATAGGACATAAAAGGTCAGTAGAATTAATAGCAGATTATAGGAGGTTGATTCAGAAGATGAAAGCTAGTGGAAGAAGATGCATGATTTTTGGGATTTTGCTAGTTGGTATGAGATAGAGGGAAGTAGGGCTTTAGGGTGTAAATAGAGGTTGAAGTATGTTTTCAATATTCGTTTTGGACTTGGAGAAAATTTCGAAAGATCTTTTTGCAGTAGACGGAGTTCACCTGAGTCGTAAAGGTGTTGAGCTTTTCAGTACCGGTTTGAAGACTTGTCTATCTAAAAAATAGGTAAAGTTAGGGGTGATGGGCTAAATATTCATATGAATAATTATAGCAATGGTACATGTAATAGTGGTGAGATAAAAAAAAACTACAGTTGTTTCAGGCTCAAATAAAGATGTTAGCAATAAAGTAACTTGTGTTTCGAATATCAGTAACTTACAAAATCGCTCATGACTAGAACTAAAAAGAATGGTGGATAGTTTATCTAGTGGTGGCTGAAAAATCAAATTAAAAAATCAATTGATTTTTACTTGATTTTTATAAATAAATCATGATTTTTTGATTTTATTGATTTCTTTGATTTTTTGGATTTTTATATTTTTAATGTTTTTGTTTTTCTTTGTTTAAGTAATTTAACTTCAATAAGTAAAAAAATTAAATAAAACTATATATATTATGAGGTTTTTAATATATTTTCCAATTTTCAACAAACTATTGGCATTATAACCCGTAAGTCTGTAACATTCTTTACTGTGTTTCAGCTGTTTTATTATAGGTGGAATATAGAGCTAGGGCCTAGGGTTAAAATTGAAAATTAATGGCAGATGCAGACTAATTATATATATTGTTTTTGTATAATGTCGTATAATAGATATTAGGCCAGTATTTGTATATTGTCTACAATTTAGCACCCTTATTAAAAAAGACAGATATGCTGAAGGGGAGCAACGTAAAGCAACGAGGAGGTAGATTTTGGCTTTGAGGATAAGAATAGGCGTGACTAGATAGGCCAGACTGCTTAAATATTATTATTATTTATTATTTGTATTATGACTGGGACATTCTAGAGGGCCAATACTGACTATGGTATTAATTTTATTGGTTGACGGGACAGTCAAGATATCACGGCTTCTCAGTATTATTCTTATTTATTGTAGGTTGTAATTGGACATTCTATAGAGGGGTCAATGCGGCTTCTTAAATATTATTTTTAATTATTAATTATTATTGGTTGACTAGAAAGTCTAGATAGCTGCGGCTTCTTAAAGTATTAGCTGCTATTGGTGATATTTATTTATGGTGGTTGACTGGGCCCATTCTAGAGGGCCAATGCAGCTTCTTAATTTTTTTTTTTGATTGACTGGGACAGTCTAAAGGACCATACGACTAAATATTATTCTTATTTGTGTAGTTGGCCTGGACATTCAGAAACATTAATGGTTTCTTAATTATTATTTTTAATTAATAATTATATATTAATGTGGTTATTGGACAATTAGATGAGCTTATGCTGCTTCTTAAAACAGTAATTCTTATTTTTCTTTATTATGGGTTGACTGGGACATTCTAGGAGCCAATCTTGACTATAATTAATATTTTAGTTGATGGGATTGATCAAAAGACATATGTGGCTTCTGATATTATTCCCTATTTATTATTAGTTGACTGGGACATTCTAGAGGGTCAATACGGCTTCTTAAATATTATTTTAATTATTAATTATTATTGGGATGACTGGGACAGTCTAGATAGGCCATACGGCTTCTTAAGTATTATTTATTATGTTTATTTGATATTTATTATGAGTTGATGGGACATTCTAGACCAGACAGCGGCTTCTTGACTAATGTTTTATTGGTTGACCAGGACAGTCTAAAAATGGACCATGCGAAGCTATACTAAGTATTATTCTTATTTATTATGAGTTATTAGTTCAAACATCAATGCGTTTCTAATTATTATTTTAAGTATTAATTATCTTTGTTTATTAATATTGGATGACTAATTTACAGTCTAGATAGGCTTATGCTGCTTCTTAAGTATTATTCTTATTTATCATTTATTATGGGTTGACTGGGGCATTCTAGAAGGGGCCAATGTGGCTTCTTAATTATTAATTTTATTTATGACTGGGACAGTCTAAAAGGACCATACGGCTTCTTGTATTATTTATTGTGGGTTGACTGGGACATTCTAGAAGGATGTATCTTCTGGTATTATTCAGAATAATTGAAAGAAGCTGCATTGTTTCAGATATAGTCATTACTGTGGCTGAGTGCTCTGGAAATCGCATGTGGTCCCTTTTTAGGCCTCAGTCAACCAATAAAAATTAATAGGCCTAATTAGGAAGCCGCCACAGCAATACATAAACACAATAAATAATAAATAAGAATAATACCTAAGCAATAATATGGGCCTATCAAGACTGTCCCAGTCAACCAATAATAATTAATATTTAAATAATAATTAAATAAATCCACTCTAGAATGTCCCAGTCTAACTCATTATAAATGAGTAATACTTAAACCATAATCTGCGGAACTGTCGGTCGACAATAAAAGTAATAATTAAACGTAACCCCTCTTAATATCCCAGTAAACACATAATAAAATAATAAATAGAGCCTTAAGATGTATGGGCCTATCAAACTGTCCCCAGTCAATGTAATTATGGTAAGAAAGCTGTGTTCTCCTACAGAGATACTAATCAACTGTTAAGATGGGTAAACTGCTGGTGTGGGATCGCATGGGACTGTCCCAGTCATTCAATAAAATATCATTAGCCTCAGTATTTCTAGAGCTCAACCATAAAAAGTAAGAATTAGGAATAATTTTTAATAATGATTAATGTAATTAATGAATAGTAATTAAACAATGATTTCTTTACACTATTATTCAGCTTCAACAATAATTAATAATTAAGAATAATAATTAAAAGGTCTCGCATTAGCTAGAATGTCCCAGTCAATCCATAATAATTAATAAATAAAATAATAATTCAAGCCGCATGGGCCTATCTTGACTGTCCCCAGTCAATCCGCAATAATTGGGACCAAGGATGTTTGGTGATTGGTTCTATTGGGTTGACTGGGACAGTCTAGATAGGCCCATCCGGCTTCTTGTATTGCTTATTATTAATTATTATGGTTGACTAGGACAGTCAAGATAGGCCCATGCTTCTCAATTATTATTCTTATTTATTAGTATAATGGATTGACTAGGACATTACCAGAGGGGCCAATATGACTTTTAATTATTATTCTGTATTATTAATTATAGTTGGTTGACTGGGACAAGGTAAGCCCATGCGGCTTTTTAATTATAATTATTTGCATTATTACAATTATTATTTAAAATTATTCTTAATTCTTAATTTTATTGGTTGAATGGGACAATCTAGATTGGATTCTGCGTCTTCTTGCTGTCTCTTTGTATATATATATATATATATATATATATATATATATATATATATATATATATATATTACCTTTACTATATATATACACTATATATATATATATACCTCCTCTATACCTCTCTCTCTCTCTCTCTTATCTATCTATTTAGCGTGACGTCACGAATCTGAAAAAATCAAAAAAATCAAAAAATCAAAAAAATCAATAAAATCAAAGAGTCAAAAAAATGATTTTATTCTAAAAATCAAAAAAATCCCCAACTCTGGTTTTATCGTAAATGAGAATTTAGACATTATTTGCATAGCTGAAGATGGGTTAATGAAGAATTGTTTAGAGACTCCTTTCAGAAATATGAAATAGACATATATTTACTTTATATATCAAAACAAGGATGCAGAATTGTGATCTTGCCCTTTATGTTAAAAAATATTCAATCTGTTAATGATTGACGTTAAAGCTAATCATTTTATTGAATCTATGTGGATTGGACCTGTTGAATCTGTCTGAATCCTTATGTGCAATAAATCATACAGAATTGGGGCATTTTATAGACCTCGTAGACAGAGTCAAGAATTGGACGCAGAAGTGGTGAAAGAAATTGCGACAGCATGCCACAATAAAGAAAAATGTATAATCATAATGAGCGATTTTAATTTTCCTGAGATTCACTGGGATTCCTTGTCTAATATGGACCATAGTAGTTCTGTATTAATAAATTGTATACTAGACAGCTTTTTGAGCCAGATGGTCCTTGAACCTACAAGACACGATGCACTTTTAAATAATATTAACTAGCGATGAATTATAGTGAATGAGGTTAGAGTTGAGGAGAATTTAGGATTTAGTGGCCATAATATAATTAGATTTAACATGAATGAGTTATCTGGTCCCATATTGCAAGTTAATAAGGAAAAGATCTTAGATTTCCGAAATGGCGATTTTACCAAATTTCGAGACAATTTGCATAATTGACTGGGATAAGAGTTTAAAGACCAAACTGTTTTATTTATCATGTAGGAACATTTTAAGCAAATTTTGATGAATATTTAATCAGTGTTTTGTAAAGATAAACCCATTAGGGGGCCAAAAAAAAACCCTGTTTGTTGGAATAGAAAGATAAAGAGAAAATCAACGAAAAGCGCAAATCTTTTTAAATATTCAAGGGTAGTAATAGGAAGGATGATTTAGAAAACTATAGAAAAAATAGAAATGAACTTAACTAGTCAATAAGAAAGGCAAAGAGATGCAGAAATTGATTTAGCAAGGAATAGTACTAAGGACCTGAAGAAGTTTTTTAGCTTTTATAAATTTAAAAGTAAGAATAAGGTAAGTGGTCCATAATGAAAATTTAGTGAGTTCAACTAAGAAGTTGATCAGCATTTTTAATGCTTATTTTACTTCAATGTTTACTGAGGAACGATTGGATAATAGTTTGGAGACTAATAGTTCTTGTATGTTTGTAACAAATAGACACACAAAATTTGAATCTGAGGTAAAAGATTATAAATCTACATTGGACCGTATTGACCAAAGTAAAGCTTCGGGTCCTGATGGTATATATGGTAGAATTCTGAAGGAGGGTAGTACCATCATTGTTCGGTGGATATTGACATCCCCCTACTTCCCATTCCAGCGACCAGCTGCTTTCACACAATAATATAGACTTGGCGAAGTCCCTCCAACAAATACCGCAGGAAATACCACAAAGTCACTGTTGTACGACTATTCCTTAAAGCCAGGATTTACAAAAGCTTCTCCCGATGTCACACGCCTCATTCTCTCCATCCCGATTCTTCTTCTGACATTGACGCTAACAAAATAGACACAATCGCCTCAAGAAGACCATCGTCATAGTACATATAGCAACACAGCATGGTCACCTTCTTTTAACGGAATTGTCGTGGTTACTATGCGAATTTTGAAGAATACGTTCAATTGGTAAATGTATGTACGCCAAAATGCATATGTCTGTAGAAACTTCGACTATGCCACTGCGACTACTTCCAACTGTAGGAACACAAGTCGCGGCGACTATAGAACGATATAAAAATGAAATGAGAGGCACTGGAATTATCATTCATAAATCTATCCCCGATCTCCAATTCCTCTTAGAACTAGATTTTACGCAGTTGCATCACTAATCCATCTATCCACCGATTCCACTGTCTATTTGATCTACTTGACTCTCTGCAAAGAGTTCGCTAAGGCCGACTTAGAGGACCTTTTACAGCAACTCCCCCCTCCAGTTGTCATATTAAGAGATTTCCACCTTCTTCACCTAGCCCAAGACTAATATCCTTGTTGATCTTCTAGTCCCCTTTTCTCTGGGATGTTTTAAACCATTGAAAGTTTAAACACACACTCCTTCACCTGTATAGATATCTTCTTTTGATCCTATTTAATGGGTCGGTTCACATGGTTCAGCTTCGATTGCTTGTGCGGAGTGATCATTGCCCGATTACCTTACGCGAACTCACACTGAATCGAATGTTAGAACCTCATTCCTGCTGACTCTATGATCGTGCTGAGTGAGCCCCTTTTATCAGGCCACAGCTATCTCACATTTTCCCTTTCCGACCATTGATGAGGCCTTTAGCTTCTTCCAGAAAGTTATCATCACATGAGCCGAAGCTTGCATCCTTGGGTCCTTCGCTGGAAGGCGTTTGGCAAATCCTTGGTGGTCCTAAGAGTGTACACAAGCTATCTGGGAGAAGAAAAAACTATACAGGTAATATAAACGGACCAGCACCACACCAAGTATAGTTATTTTTAAAGCGACTGCGACGAAACCTCGTCGATTCAATCGTGAAACGCGTAAGCAATACTTTCTAACTTTTGCGTCGGCTGTTAATTTCACGAACACTCTGTTCAGTGTGGAAAGTTGTACAGAAAATATTTCGCTGTTCTAACAGTTCTCCACCCACACACAATCCTCCATTATGGGCCAAACTTTTTCAAACTTCTAGTTTGGCTTCCTCAAACATCGTTCCACCACGGACTCCTTGCTAAGACTGGACCATGACATTCGGAAAGCCTTCTCAGCTGGTGAGATGGTTTCTGTTGTCGTTTTAGATATTGAAAAAGATTATGAGACAACGTTGAGAACTGGGTTTCTCTATAAACTCCACATGCTAACTTTTCGAGGACTGCTTTCTCTTTTTACCCATTTCCTTCTGTCAGACAGATCCATCCAGGTCCTCTGTTTGTTTGATCTATCACGCCGGTTTACACTGGATGAAGGTGTTTTGCAGGGCAGTGTTCTAAGAGTATTACAATTTATCATCGGGTTAAATGACATCGTTTCTGCCATCCCAGCGACGGTCAGGTTTTCCCTATATGTTGACGATCTGGCGTTATTCATTGCCGGTGTTAAGCTAACATTTCTAGAACAGCAAATTTAACTAGCTATTGAAATCATTTCATAATGAGGGAACTCCCATGGTTTCAACTTCTCACTTGCCAAAACCTCAGCAGCACTATTTCGGAAGAAAGGGAGTCGAAGAACCTGCCACCTTCCTCCAGTAATCTAACCATAAATGGCTCACCCACCATTCCTGCTACTTCACAGGTCCGATTTCTGGACCTAATTTTGAATGACCACTTGGCATACGCACTGCATTTTAAACACCTGAAGACAATTTGTTATCATGCGCTTGACCTATTGCGTCACTCCCTCAAAAACCTGTGGCGCTGATCGCAAGTCCCTTTCACTTCTCCACATCGCCCTAGTACTATCGAAGTTGGGCTATTGCTGCGTAGTATACGGTCAGGCCTCCCCAACCCTACTACACCTGTTAGATCCCATTCAAAACGAGGCGATCTGTATCTTTACAAGAGTCTTCGAACCTCCTCTTGGGTGAGCTTCTACGTTGAGGCCTACGTAAAGCTGCCCTCCCATCGAAGACAATATATCATTTGCACAAACTATCTTCGCTTTCAAACCGCGATGCCGTCTGCGCTGACCGACTCTGCAAGATTCACCTCAGAATCCACCTTATTGGCTGTCTGCAAATACAATTTGTAGTATTCTTAACCTTCAATATTTCTTTGCAAATGCTAAAGTTCCTCTTATGACGTAATTATTCACTTTTTTTTTAATTATTTTTTGGAAAAATTGAAAAATTGCTGTAATTTTTTCTACTCATCCGATGAATATTAAATTTTCAAGGCATAAATAATCGGGGGAGATACATCTTTTTTATTTGGATA
>JABUQX010045107.1:0-5000 GCA_015478945.1 Trachelipus rathkii | reverse complement strand
ATAAACAAAAACTAAACAAAAGTACATCCTTGCATTATAAAGTCCTAGTATTACGTAACAAAATCAAATATTATGAAGAACATTCACTTCTTGTAGAAACAAGAAAATAGAGTTACTACTAAAGTGGGAAGATTCGGATAAGATATGGGATAATCTTTTGGAAGGTGTTATGGATCGTAAAGTAGGAAAATGACGGCGGCGAATGGAGTCCAGCTGGGAACAATCAATGAAGATATGGCGAACAGATTGCGGGGTATGACTTCGACAAAATTTGCAAATGGGAGGGGGGTTCCGTAACATATAGTGACTGTGAGTGATATTAGTGTGGCCAATACGGAGACGTGCAAGTATCACCTCGTGTAAACGTTTTCGTCGGTGGGAGGAAGACCACTCCCCGATGATCGGCTTTATATTTCTAAGTTTCGCTCCTCTCTGATCATTCGTCCAGCGCTCTTGCCAATAAGATCGAAAACCTTGTCGGAGAGCAGGATAGTAATCGGTTGATGGGAGGTAGCCTTGTCGAATGGCATCCGGGAGGTACCTGGAACAACTCCGAAATGAGGAGGTGGCCATTTTGGCCTCTCTGTCAGCGATTTCATTGCCAGTTACCCCTACATGAGAAGGGGTCCAACATAAAATAATTTGTTTCTTACGGGAATGGAGCAGCCGAAGAAATTGCTGCACAGCAGATACCATTGTGTTTTTAGAATAAGTGGTTTTAAGCGCTTGTAGCGCGCTAAGCGAATCTGAATAAATGACATAAGATTGATCTTGGTTAAGGATTAGAATTCGAGAAAGCGCAATCATTATAGCCATTAATTCTGCTGTGAAAATTGAAGCATGAGGGGGGAGGGTATGGGAAAGGTTGCGATCAGGAAAGACAGCAGATGCGCCCACACTGTTCCCGGTTTTAGAGCCATCAGTAAATACTGGAGTAAACTCATCATGAACTGTGGAATGAGACAGGAATGATGCCTTTAACAAGGCAGCAGAATGGCTTGATTTGGAGAGAGAGGTCAGAGCCAAGCAAATGGTGGGAGCGGGGAATAACCAAGGTGTGAATCCTTCATCGTATGAGAAAGGCAGCACCTTTTGTAAAGGGATGTTAAGGAAATTAAGGATGTTATGAACCGTGTTCGCAAATGGCCAGTAATTAGGATTCTGAGGCACCTCCTGCAGAATCGGTGTCAGGGCAGACGGTATTGGGGTTTGAAAACGAAGATAACTTGTACACATGATGTATTCTCTTCGAAGAGAGAATGGAAGGCTCCAGTGGAGATACGGATCGCCTCGTTTTGTATGGGATCCAACAGATGCAGTAGAGTAGGGGAGGCCTGACCATATACTACACAGCCATAGTCAAGCTTCGATCGAACTAGGGCGATATATAGACGTAAAAGGGACTTGCGATCAGCGCCCCAAGATTTTGAGGCGAGATGACGTAATAAGTCAAGCGCGCGATGACAAGTTGTTTTCAGGTGTTTGATATGTGGGGCATATGTTAAGTGGTCATCTAGAATGAGTCCTAGAAATTTGACCTGTGAAGTAACAGGAATAGGGGAACCATATAAGGTTAGGTTCGCTGGAAGAAGGTGGCAAGTTCTTCGATTCCCTTTTTTCTTAAAAAGCACTGCTGAGGTTTTGGTGGGAGAAAAATGGAAGCCATGGGAGCTAGCCCATTGTGAAATATTTTCAATAGCTAGTTGAAGTTGCCGTTCGAGAAAGGGCAGCCTGGCACCGGCTATGTATAATGCTAGGTCATCGACATAGAGAGAAAAATTGACAGTCGCTGGAATAGAGGTAACAATATCATTAAATCCGAGAGCAAATAGTAGTACACTTAAAACACTACCCTGCGGAACGCCTTCATCCAGAGTAAAGTGGCGTGACAGAATAGAAGAGCACCGAACCTGGATAGATCTGTGTGACAAAAGGCATTTGATAAAGAGAGGGAGTTGTCCGCGGAAACCAAGCGAATGGAGTTTAAGGAGAATCCCAGTTCTCCACGTTGTGTCGTAAGCCTTTTCAAGGTCAAAAAAGACACCAAGAACCATCCCACCAGTTGAGAAGGCTTCCCGGATGTCATGGTCTAGTTTTACCAAGGGGTCCGCAGTCGAGCGATTTTTGCGGAAACCAAATTGGAAGTTTGAGAAAGCTTGACGGCTCTCCAGAACAGGGAGTAAGCGGCCAGAAACCATTTTCTCCATTAATTTACAGGAGTGACAGGTCAGCGAAATTGGTCTTTGGTTGTCTGCCAACTTCGGATCTTTTCCAGGTTTGGGGATAGGAATTACAAAAGCTGTAGTCCAAATAGATGGAAAAGAAGATTCGATCCAGATTCTGTTATATAAATCCAGCAAAAATGCTGACGCCGAAGGATGGATATGACGGAGCATGATGTACGAAATCATGTCTGGACCAAGGGCACCGTCTTTGCTATTTGCCAATGCAGTTTGATACTCTGCAAGTGTAAAAAGACGGTTGTAGGTATGATCTTCCCCTTTCGCTGTTGAAAAGTCTGGTAGTGCTGTGTCAGTTCTCAGTTTTTGAAAGGCTTCAGTGTAGCGGAATGAACTCGAATGGCTAGCAAAGCTATAACCTAACGCATCCGCTACCACCGCCGGAGCGGAAATCGTATCAGTTATTTCAGGCCCATAACGGAGGACTGTGGGTGAGGAGTCATTGGAGCGACGAGATATTTTCTGTGTAACTTTCCACACTAAAGGAAGGGGAGTTGTGGAGTTAACAGTCGATATGTAAGTTCGAAAATATTGTTTACGCGTTTGACGATTAATTCGCCGAGATCTCGCTGCGGCTGCTTTAAAAATAATCATGTTTGGGGTGGTACGGGTCTTTTTGTATTGCCTGTAGAGTTTCTTCTTCTCTCGGTTGGCTTGTGCGCACTCTTGGGACCACCAAGGGGTTGCCGACCGCCTGCCTGAGGAAGACTGCGGAATGCAAGCTTCCGCTGCCGAGATGACTACTTTCTGGAAGAAGCAAAAGGCATCATCAACAGTCGGAAATCGTTTATTGAAAGGAGAAAGAGGATAGCTGTGGCCTGATAAAAAGGAGCCCACTCCGCTCGATCATAACGCCAGCTGGAGTTGGGTTTTTGCATTGGGCTTGGAACAAGCTCATTTAATGCTATTGGGTAATGATCACTGCCGAATAAATAATCAAAGCGGGACCAGGTAAAACGATCCATAAGGGAATGGGAGCAAAAGGAAATATCAATACAAGAAGAAGTGTGTGTATCTAAACGTTCATAGGTTGGGAGTCCTGTGTTAAGGCATCCCAGGGAAAAGGGGGTTAGGAGATCTATTAAGATCTTGGACTTAGATGAAGTGACAGAGTCACCCCATAAGGGGTGGCGGAGGTTGAAGTCACCTAGTATAACAACCGGAGCAGGGAGCTGTTTAAAAAGATCTGCTAAGTCGACCTTAGTAAATTCACTACTCGGAGCTAAGTAGATTGAACATATAGTAATGTCGATGGACAAGTGAATTCTTGCTGCTACTGCATGAAGTTTGGTTTGGAGAGGGACTGGGGAATAGGGGATAGATTTGTGAATGAGTATTCCTGCCCCTCCCCTATCATTGTCACCTCTTTCTATAGAAGTTAACGGCGATTTATATTCAGATGGTTGAAAGAAGTCACGATGACATAGTCGAAGTTCCTGCAAACATATACACTTTGGTGTACATATGTTTATTAGTTGAACAAGTTCTTCGAAATTAGAGTAATAGCCACGACAATTCCATTGAAGGAAAGTAGTCATGGTGAGTTATGAATATTATGATGGTGGTCTATTAGAGACAATTGTCTCTATGTGACTGGGGGTAATGTTAGAGGTGGGTTCAGATTGAGAGGGAAGGTTGAGACGTGGGTCTCGGCGAGGAGGGGGAACAAAACCTGGGGGGCCAGGGTAGTCATACACCAGAGATTTGTTAGGTTGTATACCTCTTTTGGGGAGTTTTCAGATGTATTTGGTGAAAGAGCTTCACCATGAATGCGAGATAAGTTGAATTCAACCGAATCCAACTTGTTATGTGGGTTTGGTTGGTTAATAGAAGAGCATTCGTAATGCTCATATTTATTAGTGAGAGCAGTATCAGAATCCGCTTGGCAAGCAGATTCAGAAATGTGGGAGGGACATAGAGTTGTTTCCATGGAAATGGGGAAGGAAGGTGTATCCGGAAGGGTATTGTCTTTTTGAGAATGTATTGGGGTTACGACATCGATTTCCAATATGGGATTCGATGAATTGGCAAGGTCTGATTCTGGAGAATTTTCCAGTACTTCATCATGCGGGTGATTTTGGGAAATTGGGTAGTTTGATTGGAGAATGGGGACCTCTGGGTCTATCTTCATGCCTCCAACAGACCCAGAACGCTTAGAGCGTTTGCGACGTTTACGTTGAACAGTTTTCCATTCACCTTTCTCGGAAGTGCAGGAAGCATTAGAAAGAGAATGGGTCATCGCATCAAGCTCCATTTGGGAGCTGTTATCCAATTCATCTTCTAGGGTATAGAATCCCTTAGAGAGAGCTGATAAAGGAAACTCGGGAGAAGAGTTATAGGAAGAATCAGAAGAACTAAAACTAACTTCAGCTTCCTTTGCCCCAAGATTGGGGGTAAGGTGCGCTACAAGCATCGGAAAAAAAGCAGTAGGAGAACATGACAAACGTCGAAAAGAAAGCCCAGCCTTACAACCCCATCTGTACCATTAGTTAGTGAGAGCTCGTCACAGACAGAAAATCCACCCTAGAGCATCATGGGACCGCGACGGACCCTCACTATGGTAAATCGTCAATGTAAGGGTTCATCCCCTGGCCCAGGTGGACCACAACCATGCCCCCATACAAATAATATATATATATATATATATATATATATATATATATATATATAAAAATATATGAATGTCTTTTTAAACGCGGTTCCTTCAACATACAAATGCGAAAACGGTTAAATTCCAATCTGAACGAACGAAGTACAACA
>JABUQX010045106.1:40000-51585 GCA_015478945.1 Trachelipus rathkii | reverse complement strand
AGAGAGAGAGAGATTATTATTATTATTATTATTATTATTAATTATTATTATTAGGTAGTAGTAGTAGTGTATATAGTAGTAGTACTATTTAGCTTTAGTTTCAAATATATATATATATATATATTTATATATAATATTATATATTATATTATTAATATATATAGTATATATATATATATATATATATATATATATTATATCTTAATATATAATTATTTTTTTTTCATCCCACTAACGGGGAGAGCCCAATACAAGGAGAATATGTAAAAAAAAATAACGAACAATAAAAGAACACCCGCTGGCTGTCACCACCTAGCGCAAATTTCATATGCGAGCAAAAAAGCAAGTTTTAGAATGGGGAAGATTAAATTCAAAATGAAAAGCAGAAGGAAGAGAATTCCACACAACAGAGGTTGCTGCAAAATAGAGTTTGAATTCCGGTAATATGGAGCGTTGTCTAGTCCAAATTGCACTAAAAAAGTATAAAAACTATAAACATTTAATGTATACAAATATGGTTTCAACAAATTATTTGAAGTTTTTTTTTTATCCATTTTCGTACATTTTAAATTCATAGTTTCACTAAAATATATAAAATTAACGCTACGAAAATCATAACAATTAGGCTTCATTCCGTTCGTGTAGGGATGAAGAACGCTCGATTTTTTTTCAGATTATAGATACATCGATATCATTATTATTTTTTGATAATCGATTTTTTTTCACGATTATCAACGATTCGATTTAATAGACAAAATGTGCTTAAATAATTTTTAAAAAATAATAAAAATTTTGCAAGACTATTTTTTTACGTAAGACAAAAAAAATTTAAAAATAATATAATACTATATATATATATATATATATATATATATATATATATTTATATAATATATATAATATATATATAATTATATATATATTTATATTATATATTATATTATATATTATATATATTTATATATATATATATATAATATAGGACAGTCAACCAATTCTAGGTTGAGTCTACTTTTACGGGCACGGATTGATCCATCTAGGTTTTAGGTCTACTTTTTACAGGCAACGTAGTACCATCTAGGTTAGATTTAGGTCTACGGCATCGACGATTGCGACGACTTGATGGGGGAATGTTTGGGGGTGTTGTAGGTTTTGACAAAGTAATTTGTGTTGCCTATCTAATGTCCAGTGTGTATATCTATGTCTATGGGTCAGAATTTTGGTGTCTTCATGCATGTGTTGTTGTGGTGTGGTTGATGTATGCATACTGGTTATGATTCGGTAGTGCTTTTTATGTATTGGTTGGAGTTTCTTTATGTTGTTTTTCGTCAGTAATGGGTGCCAAGTTGGAGAGTCGTAGTTTAAAGTCGGACAATATATATATATTATATATATATATCTATTATATATATAATATATATATATATATATATATATATATATATATATATATATATATATATATATATATATATATCATATATATATTTCGCAATTTAGAGCATTGCTTTTATTTAGGAGGGGATAAGCTTTAGGTAATTTCTAACTAGGATATAGGATGAGAGATCGAACCCTAACTCCTTTCCCTGATACTCTGTCGCTTTCTCCCCCCATTCGCCAATATAATATATATATAGTATATATTATAATATATATATATAATATGATATTGTATACGGTATATATATATAATATATATATAATATATTACATATATATAATATATATATATATATATATGAATTGTATTTTAATTAAAAAATGTAAAACATCATTTTATTAGAATTTGTTTTTATTTAAAACATGTTTGAATTTTTTTTTTTTTTTAAGTTTTTAATTTATTTACATTTTCATTTTCATTTTTTTTTTTTTTGCCATTTCACTTGTTTTTAGCTTTTTATTTTTTTTTTTTTTTTATTTTTTTATTTATGGTTTGAAAAAGATAACTTGGGTATTATTTTTATTATTTACTTATTTATTTATTTTATTTATTTATTTATTTATTATTATTATTATTATTATTATCATTATTATTATTTATTATTATTATTATTATTGATTATTAATTGATATTATTATTATTATTATTATTATTATTTTATTATTATTATTATTATTATATTATTATTATATTCATTATTATATTATTATTATTATTATTATATCTTCCTCTTATTTTTTATTTTTTATATATATCTTTTTTTGGCCTTTACATTGGTTGAAGTAAAAAAAATTATCGAAATGAAAAATTATATCTTGTCAGCTCTTCAACAATTTATCCTCTTCTATGGCTCAAGCTTATATATGATATAGTTTAGATTATACTATATATAATATTTATACTACGTTATATATAATTCTCTTATATATATATATATAATATATATATATTTACTATACATATATACACTATTTATACTTATAATATATAATATAATATTATATTCTGTGGCCTATATATATATATAGTATATATATATATTATATATTATATATATATATATATCATATATAATATATATTTATATATATACCTTACCTCTATATACCTATATATATATTATATATTATATATATACTAGATATATATTTATTGTTCTATATATATCACTCACCTACCCCTACCTACTACCCCTTACTACTACTATCATACATCACTCTACTACCCTACCCTACATATATATTATATATATGATATATATATATATATAATTATATAATATAATATATATATATATATATAATTAGCTCCCTTTTGTCAGGTACAATACGTGCCAAAACCCTAGGAGCAACGTGATAACCATGTAAAATAGCAAACGCCTCTCTATAGTAATGATTTCTTCTTCGCAGACATTCACGTCGTGATGGTACAAAATAAAATTCCATCGTAATTTATTTTTTGTAATTGAAAATAGAAATCACTCAGCACAACTTCTTTTTTTTTAAGTTTAAATATAATATTACATTTTTGTGTTACGACTTTCCTGGTCTTATCGAACTACCAGCATCACTAATTACTCTTAATCTTTGGAGCAATAATAACCAAGAAAATATCGTGATTTAGAGAAAAATGCACACACACTGTTTTTACGAGAAACTATTACATAGTTCTTAGATACCGATAGTTCAACACTAAATTTGGCTAAAGCCGTTTGTGTTTGTTTGTCTATACTTGCTTGTCGTACTTATTACTTATACTAATTTTTCAATTTAGTGACGCAAAGCAAAATTTTATCTATCAACAATAAATTCTAACCAACCAGAGAATTTGATGTAGAGCAGTGGTTCCCAACCTGGGCGATATCGCCCCCTTGTGGGCGATGAATTCGATTAGGTGGGCGTTAGATCAAGGGGTGCGATGAGGGGGGCGATTTCCATACAATTTAAAATTATAAGTTTATTTTTAATAAGAAATAAAATTAAGTTATTCTTTATACTTACTAATATATATATATATATTATATATATATATATATAGTATATCACTATATATATAGTATAATATTATATATATATTATATATATATATAGTATACTATTATATATATATTATATATATATATAATATATATATGTTATAATAATAAATATATATATAGTATTATATAATATATATATATATATATATATTATATATATATTATATATAATATATATATATATATATAATATATATTATATATATATATTATATATATACGATATATATATATATTATTATATATATAATTATATAAACTTTAATATATAAATAAATAAATATCCGAGTAATTGAAAGTTCAATGACGTTTTAAAATTATACTAAATTGATCGTATAGAACCGTGTTTTCCTTTAGAAATGATTTATATTATTTTATCAAATTATTTTCTATTATCTGGTGGTGTTCTACCCATGAGGACTGGATTCATTCAATCCGTTAATAAACGAACAAATACCATTTTGCTTATTGTGTGAAAAAAATTTCTCAAATGAAGCAATGAAGCCTTCAAGAATGGTAGAACATTTAAAAAGAATGCATCCTGACAAAATGGATAAAGTTCAAAGATGATGCAAAATGTTGGACACAACCAGCACAATATTGGTGAAACTCTTCTACTGCCAGTAATTAATGAAGTTTTGGATACAATGATTTGCCCAGGTAAAAGTGTTATAACAACCTCAATTCCTCTCAGTAATAACACAGTATCATCAAGAATAGATGAAATGGCAAAATATATTGAAAACAAACTATGTGACACTTTAAAAAACGAGGAATTTTCTCTGCAACTCGATGAGTCATCTTTACGTGACAATGAATCCTTGCTTATGGCATACGTCCGATATGTTAAAGTTATACTAAAGAAATGTTGGAGAATTTCTCTTTCGGAAAAAATGGTTCTTCGACAACAAGGTTTCAACAATTTTTAAGGTTGTTAAAAATTTCTTTAATACGAATATCTCCATTGAGAAATATCATTGTTGTGCAAACAGATGTGGGTGCAGCTATGATAGGTCGATATCGTGGATTTATAGCTCATTTAAAAAAAGCAGTTCCACAAATATTTACTCTTCATTGTATTATTCATCGAGAACACTTAGCTGCAAAGCATCTTAGTGGACGACTACATGATACATTGAACATCGTTATTAAATCAGTAAATAAAATCAAATCTCACTTTTTAAATGACCGTATCTTTCGACAGCTATGCCACGAAAATGAAGAGAATTTTGAGCGTTTATTACTGCATACCGATGTACGATGGCTCTCAAATGGTTGTTTGAATCGCTTCAATGTTCTCTTTACGATACTGTCCTAGAATTTCTTAATTGATGTGATAAAAAATTGCATGATAATTTAAGAAATAAAAGGGTTGATATTGCGTATCTTTCAGATATTTTCACAAAACTAAATGAAATCAATATCAAATTGCAGGGAAATAATATAAATCTTATTAAATCGAAGGGAATTATAACTTCTTTTATCAGAAAATTACCCTTTTACAAAGACAGCTTAGCTAGGAAAGATTTTCTGCAGTTTCCAAGTCTAAAAGTTATACATAACAATGATAAGATATTAATTTTGGATACAGATATTGAATGCTATTGCTCTCACTTGGACACTCTGAAAGAAGACTTTATTACAAGATTTAAAGATCTTTGTGAACTTGAAATACCTGATTGGGTCGTAAGTCCATTTCTTTATGATGCTTCTTCTATTCACCAAAATTTACGTGAAGAAATTATTGACTTACAAAATGATATCGAAGCTAAAATACATTTTAATCACCTTGGTTATGCAGCATTTTGACCCAAAATGCAAAACAATTATCCTAAACTTTGGCAGGAATTGAAATTACTTTTACTTGCTTTCCCTTCATCATATTTAGTGGAGAAAGGATTTAGTGCAGTATTGCAAATTCTTACTAAACAGCGAAATAAACTGAACATTAGTCAAAGAGGGGACTTACGACTTCGACTGACCAACATTGAGCCTAATATTGAAGACCTTGCAAGGTCTCATCAAGCCCAAGGCAGCCATTAAGTGAAAAAGTAAGTAAATTACACAGCTACTCGTAATTCATTTTAATGCAATTTCTAAATCTTTGCTATGCCTTTTTTAATATATTATATATATATATATATATATATATTATATATATATATATATATATATTATATATATATATATATATATATATATATATATATATATATATATATATATGTTATATTATATATTATATCTATATAAACGGCAGTGAATGGCGGTTTTTTGCATGGGGCCATGGTTGTGGCCGCCCCCTGGGCCAAGGATGACGCATTATCATTGACGTATTTTTACCATAGTGAGGGTCCGTCGCTGTCCCATGTATAGCTCTAGGTGGATTTTCTGTATTGTGATGAGTTTCTTCTACTTATTATGGTAACAGAGGGGCGGTAAGGCTGGGCTTTCTCTTCGACTTTTGTCATATTCTTCTACTGCTTTTCCTTTTTCCGATTCATGAACAACGCCACCTTACCCCCATACTTGGGGAAAAGAGGAATGATAAAGAAATATATATATATATATATATATATATATATATATATATATATATATATATATATATATATATATATATATATATATATATTATATATATTATTTATTATATATATATAATATATATAGTACTATATATATATTATATATATAAAAAAAAAATTTTCCTATGAAGGGGATGGGCGATGAGAAGTACAGTTAGCTGAATGTGGGCGATACACAAAAAAAGGTTGGGAACCACTGTAGAGGAATGATATGACCATCAGCTATATATCATATTATTAGTAAGCTTACGTAATTGGGTATATGTTGTAACTTCATTGCCAGGTTAGAGCGGAAAATATGAAAAATTTTCGCATGCTTGTTTAAGCTAGATTTCCTTCTCGCAAGAAGTCATAACGTAACTATTTTCCGTATTGAGTAGTAGGACTATTGTATCTAAGCTATGCAACAATTTACGAACAACACGACAGACGGGGCAATGAGGAGCAAGGCTGGTATTTATGTGTGAACAAGGAAACAACTCACAGTAACGCTTCAATGAGAGAGGAGCTTAATGCCACAAGATGTTGAGAGGCTTATAAAGCTTACTCATAACGGTTCATAAGTAATAATTGTATTATCATATTTTCATTTTTTTCTTTGAGGGATTGCCAGTCGAATATAACTGGTATCGCATTTGGTGAAATCGTGTAAAAGTTGGAGGGGGCTGCTGTATATTATTTATAATTACTTTATAAATTTTTAAAAAATTATATTTTCTAGATAAATGCACTTAAGATTTCCATTGAAATTATCTACATTAAGGTTATTGATATTTATTTATTTTTTATTTATTTATTTATTTCTTTATTATTATTTATTTTTTATTTATGCATTTATTTGTTAATTACTTACAGTTTAACGGAGGAACTCACTTTGGAAAGCTTTCTCAAAGTTTCGGAGGAGTCGGACGGAATGTCGCGGATGCTTTAACAAGACTTGGTCTGAGGCCTTTGTTCGTGTCTGCTGTTGGTGACGACGATGCAGGTCGCTCTCTCCTTAAGAGCAATCCACGTTTGGTAAGTAAAAAGTGAAATTGCTTGGAAGGTAAGCACTTGTCTTCGCTTTCTCTTTTGGTTAAACTTAATCAACAATTCTTGGAACTTCAAAACTCAACTTTGAGTATATAAATAAATAGATATTAAATAAATAAATAATATATAATAAAATAAATAAATTAAATAATAAATATATAAAAATAAAATCTGTAATAAATATTGGATAATATTATTTTGTTTAATATATTGTATATATATATATATACTATATATATATATATATATAATATATATATATATATATAATATATATATAATATATTATATATATAGTATATATTATAATATTATATATCTATATATATATATATTATATATATTTATATATATATTTATTATTATTAATTATTTATTTATACATGACACTTATTCCCTGCTTAAGCCGGGTAGTGGTTATCGTTGCAAGCTTCCGCTAATACATATTACCTCTCAATCTCGCCTCACCCACCTCCTCGCTCTCCATTCTATTCTCTCGCCAACACCCTACCTTCCTCCACCCTCATCCCTTTCTCTTCCAGCATCCTTTATTCCATCCATCCCCCTTCTTCTTGGTCTCCCCCTTCCTCTTCTTCCTCCTATCCCCTCTGCCTCCCAAACTCTCCTAACCACCCTCTGCTCCTCCATTCTCTCCAGAAATGTTCCAAGTACATCTTAACATTCACTACTCGCTCTCTCTCTCACCAACCATTCTTCAATCTACATCTCTCTCTTATTACCCCTAATTCCTATCCTCTCTCTTTTACTAACCCCACATACCGCTCTCAACCCCTTCATCTCAAACCCTCCAATTTCTTCTTGGACCTAGCATTCACCCCCATGTTTCACACCCTATATGTACCGTGGAACACAATATTTTTTCAAAGCATCACTGTATCTTAAGTTACTGTGTCTAAATCCCCCCTTTTCCAATAATTACCCTCAAACCAGCTCAATGCTCTCATTCCTTCTCCTAACTCTGTGATCTATCTCTTCCTTCATCCTCCTCCTTTACCAAATCCACATCCCTAAATACCTGAAAACCTTTACTTCTTCTAATACTACAACTCCTACTCTATAATCTCTACCCATCCCCTCACCTGTTTCCTCCTCCTCAACACACTAACACTTTACTTTTTACTGGATTTTAATCCTTAAGATCCTCTTTTGTCGCACACACTCACTCAACTCTTCACCAAATTACTACAGGCCTTCTGAATCCCTTCGCCACCAAGGTAGTAATCATCCGCAGAATAGTCATCATGTTCACTCCATCTATCACCCCTATCCATCAGTTCCACCCTCTCCCTCTCCCCTTCCATCATTGTCCTGGCAAACACTCTCCTATAAAATAGTTGAAACGCCACGGTGACGATTACACTATCGCCTGGTCTCTAACCCTCTCTCCCTCCAAACATGCTCCTCTCCCCTCTCTAATACTCTCACACAGCATTCTGCTATTCCTATATAAAGGCCCTAACCACCTTCTTTACCCGTAATTTACCCTACACACTGTTCCAGCACCCCTCATAATTCCACCTCCTCTTCACTCTATCATATCTTCTCCAGATTCTTAAAAAACACCCCATGACACTTTCCCTTTCTTTTCTTATTATCCTTGTCTCAGCAGCATCTTCATTGTGAGATACTTGAGTGCCACACACCCCGCTTACCATCCTACAATCCTTCTTGTCTTGCCCCATTCTTCTCTTCCGTTAGAATCTCTTACCCCTCTCGAATGTTAGTATTGCTCCATACACTTTCCTACTACAGCTCAAAGATACAAATACCTTCTAATTAACCCACACTCCATCTTATCCCTTTCCCTTTAATACAGGGGAACGCAAACAACTCATCCTCCAATCCTGTGGAACCTCTTCCTTCCTCCAACATAAATTATATAACCTGTACAGCCATTCCTCCACCCCTCTGCCTCCCATTTGTAACATTTCCATACTCACATCATCTAGACCGTGGACTTTCCTTTTTTTCCTTTAGATAACGCCTAATAATTTTCTTCCATTTGTTATTTCATAACTCCTTCCCGTCCCTCTTCAACCCCCCATCCCCACACTCTTTTGCAAATCCTCCCCCATCTTCCCACCCATTTCATTCAATAATCTTCTAACATATTCCCCCCATCTTTTCCTCCCCCTATCCTCCCCCTATCCATTCCCCATCCCCTCCCTTAACCCTCTCTCCTAACCCCCTCCTTCTTCTTTCTTTTTTTCATTTACCTTCTTTCCAGACATCACTCTTCTTACTCCCTGTTTCAAAATTTTCTGTCCCTTTTCTACACCATTCATTATTTGCAATTTCTCTTCGCCCTCTCCACCGCCCTCTTTGCTTCCACACTAACCCTTCTAATTCCTCCCAGCTTTCCCTTCTCCTATCCCCCAACCATTTCACATAGACCTCCTTTTTTCTTTTCACCACCTCCTTCACCCCCTCACTCCACCATTCACTTCCTTTCTTCTACTTGCTCCCACCTTTTTAACTCCGCATATCTTCTGGCCTCTTCACAAATTGTCTCTTTATAAATCTCTTCCACTCCTCCTCCACATCCCTAATTTCCGTCTCTCTCACGTCCCTCCATCTATCCTCCATACCCCTCCTAAACTCGTTCTTACACAATGTCTCATCTAAATTTTCCACCTTTATGACTTCTATTTTCCTCTTTTTTTCTCTTTCTCTAACCGTTACCTCTCCCCCTACCCTAGCAACCACCAATATAGTATTAAGATAACCCCCTCTGCCCCTCTGAATACATTTACATCTAGTAATCTGCCTCTATCCTTCTATTTATAACACCATAATCAGTACCGCCCTCCCCCCCGTTATCTCACTCTTCCATGTATACTTATGATTTTCACTCTTCTTGAACCAAGTATTCCCAACTATCAATCTTCTATCAACACATAACTCTAACATACTTTCTCCATTAACATTCCTTTCCCCTACCCCAAATGGACCTATAATTCTACCCATCTTCTCTCTTCCCACTCCTGCATTCAAATCTCCTAATAAACAAATTTTATCATTAACCCCGAAACTTTCCCAACATTCATTCAATTCACTCCAAAATCTTTCTCTCTCCTCCTCCCTTGCTCCATTTACTGGTGCATACGCGCATATAAAAACCCACAATTCCCCCCCAAATTTCACTTTAACCCACATTATTCTTGAATTCACCTATTTGCACACTTTTACCTTATCCCACACCTCTTTCCTCATAACTATTCCTACCCCTTCCCTCGCCCTCACTCTCTCGTTCACCCCCGAAATCATACCCTTAAATTTTCCAAAGACCATCTCCTTCTATCCTTTCAGCTTTGTTTCTGTCAACCCTAGCACATCCAACCTTTTTTCTTCGAACATTAACCCCACTTCTTCCCTTTTCAGATCCTCATTTATCCCTCTCACATTCATACAACCCACTCTAATCTAATCTCTTTTGCCCATCCTATCTCTTTACTCTCTCTTACTCTCCTTAGTCCTGACCCTCTTATTCACCACTCCACTTTTTTCTATTCCCACACTCGATTAGGCTGCACGTTTACCGGGATCCCACAACCTGAGGCACTTCCCAATACCTCAAGCTCCAAACCCCGCTCAAACAAATTCACACTATAACTATAAAACTTAAATTAAAACTCTTCTCAGAGTTCAATATTGAATATCGATATATATATATATATATATATATATATATATAATATATATTATATATAATATATATATATAGTATATATATATAGTATATATATATATTATATATATATATATATATATATGTGAGGCGATTAAAAGGAGAGTGGTAGTTGGGTAGAGGACCCACTACCACTTATCATTACTCTAAGAATCCTAATGCATGCCTCGGATCTTGTCGTGACCGCCGTAAGCGCCCTTGCATTTTTCGGCACAACCTTATAAGACGTCTGGGTGTATAGAATGTTTGATGAGTGAATGGCGGAGAGAAGAGGAGAGAGAGAGATGATTGATGTATTTAGAAAGGATAAATTTGATTTTCTTTCTTTGACTGGAAACAGACGAAAGGAAGGAGTGAAAACGAGTGGTGGTGGAGGGAAATGTGAAGACGAGTGGTGGGTAGGGTGAAATGTATGTGTGCTATGATAGCATTATTGTCATTTATTAAATAATTATATCTTAATTAATAACTATTTTAATACTAACATAATTATTTAATGATATTTATTTAATTTAATTAACTTTCAATTAATATCATTTGATTAAAGTAGATTCAAATATTTTTCTAGCTAAAGGATTGGGTAAATTTGCAATCAGTTTTGTAAAGGACATATAATTTGAATGTTGCTGCTGCCTCTGTTACTTACACAAAGAGGGAGAACGATCATCCGTTCTCAAACTATAAGTATACTGACATATTCCCCTTTGAAATCAGGGTTAGTTGGTTTAAATCATTTGGTTTAAACCAACATGTGTTTTTTTTTGTTTAAACCAACTA
>JABUQX010045106.1:17500-20000 GCA_015478945.1 Trachelipus rathkii | reverse complement strand
TCTCTCTCTCTCTCTCTCTCTATATATTTATATATATATAAATATAAGCAGATACATATATATAATATATATATATATATATATATATATATATATATATATATATATATATATATATATATATATATATAGGTGTTATTCTTTTTTTTTTTTTTTTTTATTATCGTTGTCTAATAGTTAAAAAAGTGGAGTGGTGCATGTATGAGAAATTTACTATTTCCAAGATTTTGGCTTCGTAGCTTTTGATCTATTGCCCTAGGTGCGGGTGGGGCCTCAAATCTCAAATTTGTTGGAAAATGCTGCTTAACTTTAGGCCTTATAAATCGCTTCCCATGCTTCAAATTTAATTCTAACAATTTTTTTTTTTATTTTTACACTGTACAGCTCTTAGCCTTCTGCTTTGTTAAATCAGAAACCCAGAACTTATCAAGAGGAGTGGCTTTACATCGAGTTCTACTCATCCTAACCCAACCTCCCTGCCTTTGGGAATATATAGATTACGTTCGATAATAATCTTTCTTAGACTCAAATTTTGGAATTTTCAACCAAGAGTTGAGTCGTTTGCGGATCAATCCATCTCTAGACTGTACTCCAACTACACTAACAGAAGCTTCTGTTATTACTCTTATAAGTCTTTCCACTGCTTGTGAATGATAAAGGAAAGGTGAGATTGTCACTTTCTATTGTCATTGTTAGTGGGGGTTCGGTCAATTGAACCAATAGCCAGTCAATCATATCATAATACTTATAGCAATCAAAATTAAGTTGTGTTTTTTTATTTTTATTTTTTTTTAGAATAATCGAATTTTTTCCATTGACAAACTTTGTGTTCGAGCTTTTAATACCCTTTTCCATTCTAATTTTCGAATGTTCTGTAAATCATCATGAATCATGGCGATAAAAATATTTTCTGCGTAAGCGAAGAAAAAATTCTGGAAAGAACTTTATTAGTTATTGATTTAATTCTCTGTGGCATGGATTGAAAAAAATGTTTTGCTCCTTCAGTGAAACAGGACTTCTTTTTTATTGTAAACCAAACTCGTACATAAACTTTCATGATTAATAGTACAATATCATGCAAAGTTTTTGATGGTTGCCTGCTTGACACATAAGGACGAAGGAATCTATTTGCTGTTGTAAGCCATCTCGAATGTGACATCATACCTGGACTGAGGAAAGCAAGCGCTGATGAGCAATTACCATTCGATATCGCTGTGGATATCCAGAAAATATTTCTAGTTTATCCTCAACTCATCATTATTAATCTCAATGGTGGGAGATAAAATTGCTTTGAAGTCTACAATCTGAAGTTTTTCACAATCATTTAATTTTTTTCCAAGTGGCCCAGTAAATTCCACCAGGCCGGTTGTATTTCCCTCTAATTCTTCTGTTATGTGTCGTAAGGATATTCATTTACTATGGAGGAAGGCCATATAATCCGGAGCAGGTCTTCTGTAATTTTCTTCAATCACACTAACACTGCTTACCCCATTTTCCTGTTTCACCACCGCACCATCACAGCTGATAGCTGCATATCTTCCGGCCGCTAATGTTCTTCGTTTCTATTAAAAGTGAATATCCCTGATGCATAGCAGCCAGCATAACCTATTTCAGGAGTAAAATGCTCTATGTATTCTGAGTGTAGCTCTTGTGCAACAACTATATGCTCTTCTACTGATATCTCTGTATGTTTACCTATTTATTTCTTCTGCAGCTATCGTTTTATCTTTATGCACGTCAAAAAAGTGCTCGCAGATGTCTTTTGTATCAATCTTGTCTACTTATGACAAAACGAATTCTTTTTCTAGCTCTTTCATGATCTTATTCCGATTCAACCACTAAAACTATTATCGCTTTCATTTATCAAAAACCAATGTCTTGTAACAAAGAAGATGAAAAAGAGACAGCAGCTCTGTCTGAAACACCAGTACGATCCCATATCTCAGCAAATGACTGAAGTTTTATGTCTTTCGTTTTCGTATCAGATTTTTTGTTCAATTTAATATCAACAGACGATGATGATGCTGGAGATAAATTATCATCCCAAAAAGATGGAGTTTCTTTTTGAAAACATGTAAACGTCTCTTGAAATTCTTTCTTTTCTTCTTGATTTGATCTTGCTAATCTTCTTGCCAAACTCTTCCTATTTTTCCTTGTTGTTACAACATCCAAATCACTTATTACCATTTTTCAACCACCTCTTTGATCAAGTAAAAATTGATGTTCTACTATGGGTACTCGTCCTTCAGGAGGGCAGCTGTACTTGCCGAAATGTCGAATAATGTGCATTAAGATTTTGTTTTAAAGTTCTCAAGATATTTTGGTATTTGATTGTTCGTTTTTTTCGCGTTCTGTGATTTTATGAATTTTTCAATGTTTATGGTGATAATAATATTCCGGCATTTGATTTATCCGTGTTACAGAAACAGTTGGAATTGAAGCTAGATACCACAGATACCACGAGCCTATTACAAACAGCTGCAATATCCTTAAATATGGA
>JABUQX010045106.1:5000-12500 GCA_015478945.1 Trachelipus rathkii | reverse complement strand
AACTCTCTGCTTTACTGTTTTAACTCATATATTTATTAACATTATATTTTTTTTTTTTGTTTTAATTCTTTTTTATTATTTTATTTATTTTTATTATTATTTTTATTCTTTTCATTATTTTTATTATTTTATTTATTATTATACTTAGTGTTATTTACTTCATGTCTATTGTTATTATTATTTAGAACACACATTCACTATGACACTTATACACACATTCACTATGACACTTATACACACACACACACACATTCACTATGTCACTTACATTTTACCCATAGACACCTTACATTTACACTTATACACATGCGTCACACACACACACACACACACACACACACAACACACACACAACACATACACAGAATTACTTACACTCAACACACAGATTTACTTACACACGCCAGATTTACTTACACTCACACAGATTTTCTTACACTCACACACACAATTTACTACATTACACATTACACCACACACACACACACACACACGCACAACACACACACACACACACACAGATTTACTACACTCACACACAGATTACTTACACACGCGATTTTATTTACACACATAACGTATTAATTTATTTAAAACATTTTTTTTTTAATTAAACACAAACATTTATATTACTCATTCAAATATAACTAAAATTATTTCAAAGTTTCTTAAAACTTCTATAATAAATCAATCATTTTCTTTGAACAAAGAATTTATTATTAACTGTTAATACTTTTTGTTTAAAAATTTTATATAACTAGCAAGTGTTAAAATAACTTTTACGATATTTTATGAAATTTTATTATAAAAAACATTATATTTACTTACCTTAAAGCAATAAATCAGTAAATCAGTAAAGTCAGCCCTAGCACCCCTCTACACAAGCTATGCCACGTTTTTTTCTATTGACTTACTGCTTTACATCATCCTTTAGCCATGTAATAAGTATAAAAATAACAAAATAAGTTCTTCTCTGCTAACATAACATGTATTTTATTAAAATCTTTCTAAGTTCTTATTTAAAAATAAAAAATTATTCACTTACATTTATATTATTCACTCGATGTTAACTAAAAAAATATTTCAAAGTTTTTTAAATAATTCGGATTTTCTTTATTATTATTATTATTATATATGTACATTTTGACAATCCATCACGAGAAAACACAACAACCGCGCACTCCTTACATATTACGAAACTGACCTACTTTAGGCCTAAATTTAAGATAATCCTTTTTGTATCCCGGGGCGATTTAAGCCTAATTCCAGGTCAAAATTATTTCAAAACTGACCTTTTCTGTATAAATGTGGTGCCAATAACTTACGTTAGGCCTAAAAATTTAGGCACTGAATTTAATCTAATACCAGGTCAAAAGGTAATTCAGTATAGACAAGGAATCATTGTTATTATTATTTTTAAAATATTCAAAAAAACATGCTGGATCGGTAAGATCCTTTAAGCAGGTAAGAAGGAAATGTTTTCCTTACTTGTGTTTGGTCGGAGTAGTTTTCCCCTAGCTCATAAGCTAACCACCAGGGCTCAGCATGAGCCCCACCCGCAAAGGCAGCCAACCCCGCACCCGCTGGTGCGTCCCGCCGCGTCCCCGCCCGCCGCGTGCGCCCGCAGGCGCAATATTTCAGCGTTCCTGCCCGCCGCGTGCGCCCGCAGGCGCAATATTTGAACCTACATCATTTGGATTCTATATTTCAGGCCTAGCGCAGATGAAATATATGTTAGAGGTACGTAAGCGAATGTTAATACAGATGAAGAAGACATTTGTGTTATCTAATTACGTGACCGTAATTCATTACATGTTATACCAAGAATACTACGCATTTAAGAAAACCCTGATTGATGATCCTACGCACATCATCGATCGCTTCCTAAAAAAAAGCGATAAAATAATTCTCGACCAATCACATACGAGGTCATATAGAGATAAGGATTACTCCGTCCACTCACAAGAAAGGTAAACATTTCCTTCTTAACTGCTCGGTGGGCGGGAACGCGGAAATATTGCGCCTGCGGGCGCACGCGGCGGGCGGGAACGCTGAAATATTGCGCCTGCGGGCGCACGCGGCGGGCGGGGACGCGGCGGGACGCACCATCGGGTGCGGGGTTGGCTGCCTTTGCGGGTGGGGCTCATGCTGAGCCCTGGTGGTTAGCTTATGAGCTAGGGGAAAACTACTCCGACCAAACACAAGTAAGGAAAACATTTCCTTCTTACCTGCTTAAAGGATCTTACCGATCCAGCATGTTTCAGTTTGAAATATATTTATAAAATAATAATAACAATGATTCTTGTCTATACTGGAATTACCTTTTGACCTGGTATTAGGATTAAATTCAGGCCTAAATTTAGGCCTAACGTAGTTATTGCACCACATTTTACAGAAAAAGGTCAGTTTGAAATATATTTTGACCTGGAATTAGGCTTAAATCGCCCCGGGATACAAAAAAGGATTATCCTACAACACATTTTACAGAGAGAGAGAGGTCAGTTTCGTATCTGTAAGGAGTGCGGGTTGTTGTGTTTTCTCGTGATGGATTGTCAATGTACATATATAATAATAATAATAATAAAGAAAACCCGAATTATTTAAAAAACTTTGAAATATTTTTAGTTAACATCGAGTGAATAATATAAATGTAAGTGAATAATTGTTATTTTTAAATAAGAACTTAGAAAGATTTTAATAAAATACATGTTATGTTAGCAGAGAAGAACTTATTTTGTTCTTTTTATACTTATTACATGGCTAAAGATGATGTAAAGCAGTAAGTCAATAGAACAAAACGTGGCATAGCTTGGTGTAGAGGGGTGCTAGGGGGTGACCTTACTGATTTACTGATTTATTGCTTTAAGGTACGTAAAATATATGTTTTTAATAAAATTTCATAAAATTTTAGTAAAAGTTATTTTAAAACTTGATAGTTATAAAATTTACTTATAAACAAAAAAGTATTAACAGTTAATAATAAATTCTTTGTTCAAAGGTAATGATTGATTTATTATAGAAGTTTTAAGAAACTTTGAAATAATTTTAGCTATATTTGAATGAGTAATATAAATGTACGTGTTTAATTAAAACATAAAATGTTTTAATAAATTATACGTTATATGTGTAAGTAAATCTGCGTGTGTAAGTAAATCTGTGTGTGAGTGTAAGTAAATCTGTGTGTGTGTGTGTGTGTGTGTGTGTGTGTGTGTGTGTGTGTTGTGTGTGTGTGTAAGTGTAAGTGTAAGTAAATCTGTGTGTGATGTAAGTAAATCTGTTGTGAGTGTAAGGAAAATTTCCGGTGTAAGAAAATCTGTGTTGTGAGTGTAAGTAATTCTGTGTATGTGTTGTGTTGTTGGTGTGTTGTGTGTGTGGTGTTTGTGTTGTGGGACCGATGCTGTATAAGTGTAAATGTAAGGTGTCTATTGGTAAATGTAAGTGTCATAGTGAATGTGTGTGTGTGTGTATAATGTCATTAGTGAATGTTGTGTATAAGTGTCATAAGTGAATGTGTGTTGGTTCCTAAATATAATAACAATAGGCATGAAGTAAATAACACTAAGTATAATAATAAAAATAAAATAATAAAAAATAATAAAAATAATAAAAATAATAATAAAAATAAATAAAAATAATAATAAAATAAATAAAAAGTATTAAAACAAAATAAAAAACATAATGTTAATAAATATATGAGTTAAAGCAGTAAAACAGAAAGTTAAAGCAGTAAAGCAGAAAGTTAAAGCAGTAAGCAGAAAGTTAAAGCAGTAAAGCAGTAAAACAAAAGCATACTAAGCCCTTAGGTGTTAGGTAACACCTCTATTGATTTACTGATTTACTGCTTTAAGGTATGTAATGTATATGAGTTAAAGCAGTAAAGCAGAAAGTTAAAGCAGTAAAGCAGAAAGTTAAAGCAGTAAAGCAGTAAAACAAAAGCTTACTAATCCCTTAGGTGTTAGGTAACACCTCTATTGATTTACTGATTTACTGCTTTAAGGTATGTAATGTTATAAATATATGGGTTAAAGCAGTAAAACATATAAGTTAAAAGCAGTAAAACAATGAGTTAAAGCAGTAAAGCATGCAGTTAAAACAGTAAAAACAGTAAAAAACAAAAGCATTACTATCCCCCTAGTGTTTAGTTAACACCTCTATGATTACTGATTACTGCTTTTAAGGTTCTGTAAAGTTATATGTTTTAATAAAAATGTCTTTTAAGTTGCCTTAAAATTAGGATGGGCTAAAATTGACCCATGGAAGACCAAAGGTGGTTCGTGTGTTTATACATGTTATAAGTGTAAATGTAAGTGTAAGTGTCTATGGTGAGTGTAAGTGTCATAGTGAATGTTGTGTTGTATAGTGTAAGTGGTGTGTGTAGTGTTATGTGTTGTGACCGCTTGTGCTATTAAGTGTAAATGTAAATGTGTCTATGGGTAAATGTAAGTGTTATAGGGAATGTGTGTATAAGTGTCATAGTGAATGTTTGGTATACGTGTCATAGTGAATGTGTGTGTGTGTGTGTGTGTGTGGTATATAAGTATAAGTTTGTATGTGTATAAAGTATTAAGTGTGGTGTTGTGTGTCTGTGGTGTGTGTGTTGGTGCACGGATGGAAATAAGTGAGGATAGATCCATACAGGTCAGGTTCCTACATGACCTCATGTTAGCACAGATACCTACCAAAGGCTAGGCATCAGTTACCTGGATGAGCTCAAGGCGGGGCGGAGGCTAGGTGCAGGAGTAGGATAGGTGTAGGCTAGGTGTAGGTTAGGTTAGGTTGGTTAGGTTAGGTTAGGTTAGGTTAGTAGGTTAAGGTTAGGTTATGTTAGGTAAGGTCAGGTTAGGGGTGCAGGTTTAGGCTAGGTGTAGGCTGGGTGGTATAGGGTATCCGGCAAGGTACAATGTCGAAATATCATGGTCAAACAGGTTAATATATATATATATATATATATATATATATATATATATTAATAATATATATATATATATATAATATAATATATATATATAATATATATATATATTATTATATTATACTACCTCTCTCTCTCTCTCTCTCTCTCTCTCTCTCTCTCTCTCTCTCTCTCGCTCGCTCGCTCGCTCGCTTTGTAGATGCGCATGTTTGGATCGTAAAAAGCCACGTGTTAGTTCGCTGGACGAAACCTAATACCAAAAATAAAAATAAAAATAATGAAAATAATTACGTTACGCAAATAATTAAAATAATTAAAAATAATAAAAATAAGTAAATAATTCAAATAATTCAAATAAAAAATGAATAAACAATGATAGCATGGTCTTCCACGTGCTTTTACGGTTCGAATTCAAAGATTTCGTTTCACGTGGCGATTCTCAATACGAGAGACCTTATAACAGAAAATAATTACAATAGGTAAATAATTAAAATACGTAAATAATAAAAGTAATTCAAATAAAAATAATTAAAATAATTAAAATTCAATTAAAAATGATTCAAATAAAAAAATTTCAGTGTCTCAAACACGTCTAAAGTGTAAATGCTTCGAAATGTTCCGCAAACGAAACTGTCTCTCCCTCTCACTCTCTCTCTCTCTCTCTCTCTCTCTCTCTCTCTCTCTCTCTCTCTCTCTCTCTCTCTCTCTCTCTCATATATATATATATATATATATATATATATATATATATATATATATATATATATATATATATATATATATATATATATATATATATATATATATATATATATATATATTAGGGATGTACCGGAACCAGAATTTTTGGTTCCGGCCGGAACCGGAACTTTCCGGAACCTTGAAAAAGTTCCGGCCGGAAGTTCCGGCCGGAACCGGAACTTTTCGACTTCCGCTACACTTTACATATTCTACTTAAAACTTGTCTGATTAACAACAAGTGGAGTCTCTCTAGAAGTATCTGGCATCGTGTCATATCCATACTGTGAGCTCTTAGTTCTGTAAGCCAAAATATGGATAAGCGGATCAATAAATTTGTTAAGTAAAATAGGAATATACTATATAAAGTTCTACGGGTCTTCAAAGTTTAAAAAGCTTTTTTCAGAAAAGCTTTTTTTTAAAATCTTTTTTTAGAAGCGGGTAACGTGTTTGAGGATAAGAGATCACGTTTAACTCCACAACATGGAGAACAACTTATTTTCCTACACCATAACATTTCAATATTCAAATAAATATATACATTTTTAAGTAAGAAAATTATGGAATCTTGTTTTAAATTTTTTTTAAATTTTTGCTTAAACAGTTTAGTTAATATTTTGTTTTGTAGTAGTTTCTACTTTAAAGTTAATTTCTTTTAATAATAATAATAATAATAATAATAATAATAATAATAATAATAATAATAATAATAATAATAATAATAATAATAATAATAATAATAATAATAATAATAATAATAATAATAATAATAATAATACCCTGTACAAATTTTATTTATCCCCAGGTCTAGATTCTAGAGCAGGGTTGGCACAAAAAAAAATCAAATGATTTAAATCAACTGATTTTTTTACGTAATTTTTTTAATAAAAAAATCATGAGTTTTTTTATTTATTTTAATTTTTTTTTTATTTTTTAGGCAAATTAGCTATCACCTAATTAATGATAAGTATATTTCATCTATATAATAAGTAAATTCATCAATGTAGTTTCAAGTCATTTTTAATAAAGAAATAAATAAAATTAGATTACTCAGATATTATAATATATAGGCAAACTAGGCAAATGCCTTGGGCGGCAGAATATGAGGGCGGCCCTAGGTGGCTAGAACGCGGCAGACAACGACAGCAAAAAACGAAAAAAAATAACTATATATATATATACAGGGTGATTCGAAACCTCTGCGACAAACTCGGAGGGCTGATAGAGCAAACGATAAGGAACATTTATTGTTAAATAACCTATGTTGTATGACGCTTTGTTTCAAAGTTACGGACGATTGAAGGTACACTAGTTTATGTTGTGTGACGCGTCGCATGTAGGTTACCGACGATTTAGGTTACTCAATTTTAATGTATGTGCGTGCGTACATGTGTGTACGCTTAACGTCCTTCGGAAACACGTGGCAATACCTTTACCTTGCCCAATTCATCGTTGATTCAGTGCAGTGTAGGCATCGATTACGAATGGATCACTACACTCTTTCCGAGTTAACCGACATGATAATGTGTTACGGTGCGGCGAACGGAAATGGACGAAGAGCGCACCTCATGTACCGGGAACGGTTTCCACACAGAAATCACCCCCACCACACAATGTTTGCTCGCCTTCATCAGCGCCTTCGAAATAATGGGACCCTTCGTCCCCGGTGCATTGGTGGAAGACCGCGTAATACGAGGACTCCTGCGTTTGAAGAAGAGGTGCTTGAGAGAGTCGCCAACGACCCATGCCATGGGTTCAAATCAGTCTTCTGTGGTTCGGGTCTTGCAAGAGCAAAGCCTCCATGCATACCACCTACAGAAAGTACAAGGACTTGGGCCAAACGACTTTGC
>JABUQX010045105.1:105000-106915 GCA_015478945.1 Trachelipus rathkii | reverse complement strand
AAGGTGGGTATTAACGCGTTAAAGCGTTAATCCGTTAATTTACTCGTTAATTTTTTCGTTATCTTTTAACGCTTTCGTTAATTCCGAAAAGAACGGACTATTAACGAGTTAAAAATTTTCCCCTACATCCGTTACCGGTTACTTAATTTACGATTTATTAAAATATTTTCTTATTCAGATTTTAAATTGTAATTAGGATTCGAGATTTCGATAACGAGATAAAACTTTTTTTTCAAAATTTCCCAAACCGCTCCCTCAATGGCTCAAAATGTGTTTATATTTACTCGGTTTTTATCCAGTTTAGTAATGTCTTACACAACAGGGTTGGAAAAACACAGAGTTCTTGAAGGAAATGTGCTTCACAGTGCAGACACACCCTCGTTCAAACATATATTTTCATATGTCTTAAATTACTAAGCAACTTTCCCTCAGTTTGGAAGCACGGCACATGTCAATCCTATTTCCGAAAAAAGAAGCGCTCTGATCCTCTACTTATCGCCCTATAACTCTCACTTGTATTCTATCTAAGATCTTTTGAAACCCTTCTTAACTCTCCCTCTTAGACCATCTGAATCTCATTTCGTCTCTATTTCCGATCCGCTTTTGGTGTTCAATGTCTACTGGCGATATACTTTCCTATTTGACAGATTTATGGTGTTGAGGAGAAATTAGGACTTAGTGACCATATAAAATAGATTTAATATGAATGTGATATCTGACGGCCCAAATGCAACCCCGTTAACTCCAAGGCAAAGCACTCCCCTTAGATATTCCAGACAATGGCGATTTTACCAAATTTCGAAGGACATGCTTAGTACAACTGAATGGGATATGATTTTTAAGACCATACTGTTTTATCATGTACACGAATATTTTAAACAAATTTTAATGGTAATGAGTCAGTATGTTAAGATAAACCCATAGGGCTGGCGAAGACATAAACCTGTTTTGGTCGCGCAGTAGAGATCGAAAGAGAGAAAATTAACCGCAAGCGGAGATGTCTTTTAAAATATTCAAGGTAGTAATAGGGAAGATTACGTATTTAAGATAGGAAAAACTAGAAATGAAATATCCGTCAATAAGAAAGGGGGCCAAAGGAGGGAGGGCAGAAATTTTAATTTTAAGGGGGCCAAGGATAGTAATAAGAAAAAAAAACCCTTTGGAAGGTAAGAAGTTTTTTAGCTTTTATATATTTAAAAGTAAGAATAGGACAATTTGGTCCAATTAAAATGTATGAAATTTAGTGAGTTATCAGATAAGGAGTTGGTTCACATTTTCAATGCTTATTTGCTTCTAGTGTTACAGAGGAAAGTTATGATTAATAGTTCAGAGACTAATAGTTCTTGTATGCATGGAACAAATAGACTTACAGAATTCTGAAACTTGAATGTTAAAAGAATTAAACGTTTATTCAGATCATAATTGATCCAAGTTAAAGCGCAGGCCCTTCGATGGTATTATGGGCTAGAATTCTGAAGAGGGTAGTATTCAGCAGCATTGCAAGGCACTGTATTTGATTTTTAGCGATCTATAAATTTGGTGAGAAGGTACAGATGACTGCGAAAAACACATATGTTGTGCCTTATTTATAAGAAGGCGAGTAGGGAAAATTTGTTTGAAATTATAGGCCCAGTTTAGCCTTAACATCTCTGGTTGTAAAGGTTCTGGTAAAGTTACTGAAAGCTCATATAGAGAAATATTTAGAGATAACAAGGTATCTGTATTGACTCCCAGCACTGTTTCAGAAAAGGTAGGTCAGTCAGAACCAAACCTTTTAGAATTTTTATGGAAACATTTACCTGACTGCCTTGACGAGGAGAATCCACTGTTGTATTGCTATATTTAGACCTTAAGTAAAGCTTTTGATAAGGTTCCCACATAACGGCTGATGAAAAAGTTATTGCAATGTGGTTTA
>JABUQX010045105.1:85000-95000 GCA_015478945.1 Trachelipus rathkii | reverse complement strand
CAAGATTCAACTTCAGAAAGTGGTGTAGCGAATGACGTCGATCGACGAAATGAAGGTAATGTAGAAAAGTCTTAGAACTAAAGTCGTACTTTCAATATTTTGTTTGTAAAGTATAATAAGGATGTACAATAACTTTCCATAATTGAAACTATCGATTGTTTTTTTCTGATTATCGATACATCAATAGCATTTTTATTTTCACGATAACCAATAGTTTTTTTCGATTATCGATGATTAGATAGTTTTCAAAAAATGTTTTTCTTTTATTTTATAAACTTAGATATGCTTCGGTGAATAAACTAAATATAGTTACAGTTTATATAATATATATGTATATATATATATATATATATATTTATATATATTATTATATAAAAATATATATATAATATATATATGTATATATAAATATATATAATAGTATATACTATGATATTATATATATATATATGATATTATATATATAATATATAATACGTTGAATACGTCCTGTAGCGTAGTCCACTCAATGCAACTGCTAGACTTGTTGCCTCTCTGTAAAGTGACTGTAGTCACTCACACTTTATAATAATTTATTTTATGTGATAAATAGAATTATGGCTCTCCGACAATACTTTTTAAACTATATATGGATCTAGAAAACGAATGCAGCATCCAAAAAAATAAAAATTTAAACATTTCGGTTTATAAGCTTTATATATATATATATATATATATATATTAAAGATATAGATACATATTAGATATAAATATATTTTTGATATATATATATATATATTATATATATATTTATATATATATATATACTCGGAACTTTGTCTTTAAAAGATGTTAACGATATATATATGTATAATAAATAGATTATATAGTATATATAATATATATATATATATGATATATATATATATATTATTATTATATAATAAAATTATTATATATAATATATATATAGTATTATATTATATATATATATATATATATTATTATATATTGATAATCACATAAATAGAATATATCATGATATTTTTTTTCTTAATGTATTTCAAGGCAATAGAGCGTCAGAGATGCCAAAAGCCAGTTTTTTTTTAACTAAATGTTAATCACTTCAATTATTAATATCGCCTCTCAAAGATGGTAAAAGAGTCTAGGTGATTCTCTCGCCTTCGCGGGGGTGAACGACGTAGGTTATGGTACATTACGTCCACCCCCTCTGTTTCCACGACTTATGGACTTTACGATTAGTACTCTTTAAGAAAATAATAATTAAACATTTAAAATAATAATTAACATGATATAAAAATGCTAGTAACTTATTTGATGGTACACTATTTTATCTCTACTTTCTTATTGATGATTTTTAGACTTTAACACGTGACCTGCTAAGTAGTATCATTCGAGTAGTGGTGATTCAGTACTCGATTTTTCGATATATCATAATGTCTTTTTATTAGTAACATTCTTTTAAAGAGATTAGTGTACCTTATACTTCGTTATAATATTATATTAAATATTATATATATATATATACTTATATATATATATCATAATATTAGTTAATTAATATATATATATATATAATATATAATATATATATATATATATAATATTAATATTAATTATTATAATTAATTAAAATAATATATATATATTATTCTAGTGCGTAGTTAAAGGGATAGGCTGGGTAGGCATTGCCTATTTTATTTTTAAAAGTAGAATTAATCCTAGAAATTGAAGAAAAATAATGATCAAGTATTCAAAAAAATGTTTTATATTATATAATAAGAAACAAATAAGAAATATTATAAACTATACAAAAACGTTAAGATAAATATAAATCAAAAAATATGAGCTAATTTATATGTTATTAGCCTGCACTATCTAAAACTCATAACTTGCTTTATCTACCTTAAGGTAACGCTCGATGGCTGAAATAAAATATTTACCTATATTTTCTCAAATGATAATTAAGACAAGACAAGAGACCTGCCCTCTTCGTTTGGCCTTTGATATGTACATTATATCGTGGTGATATTATTTTTTAAAATTTTCTTTTGAAACCGTATTTTTTACGCTTGATACCAAATTTAAATTAAATCTCTCTTTTTTTATATTTTAGATTTTTATTTATTTATTTTATTTTATTATTTATTATTATTTATTTATTTATTTTATTTTAAATAATAATTAATTTATCATTTGTTTAATTTGTATTTAATAATAATAAGTAAAATATACTAGAACTGAATTTATAAATAAATAAAAAAATATTAATTTATGTAAATATATATATATATATATATATATATTATTATAATTGTAAATATAGATATTAATATTATTATTATATATATATTATTAATATTATATATTATTATATATATATTAATATATATTATATTATTACATACTATATATAATTTATATATTAATATTAATATATTTTAATATATATTAAATATTATATTATAATATATATCAGTGATTATAATTTGGTAAATATATTTAAGCAATTTGGGCGCCACTAGTATATAAATTCATAATGGTAGTTCACCAGTTAATTATGTAATCTATTATATTAGTGTTACAGTAATTATCGAAATGTTCATCCTCCATTTATATCTTAACCAAGAAATATTAATATTATAATAATAACTAATATTAAGATGGCCAAAAGTTAATCGTAAACTCTTAAATATTTATAATTATTAACAAATATATATTCTGTTTTTGATTTTCATGATTATATATATTAATATTATATATTTAATATATATTAATATATATATGATTATAATTATAATATATAATATATATATATTATATTATATATTAATAATATATATTTAATATATGATATATATTATTAGTATTATATATTATATATATAATTTCTTTGCTTCATACCCATCAGTAATAACACTTAGCACGCCTACTATATGATATATATATATAATATTAATATATTATAATATATAATTTATATTATATTATATATAATATATATATATTATATATTATATATATATATATTAATTATAATATATATAATGATATCGACCGGCGTTGAATTAAAGTTACTAAATAAATCAATTATAATATATATATTCTTTCAATATCATATATAATATTTTAACTCATAATTATAATAATATATTAATTATAAAATAGTCAAAATATATAATTACTCAATATATTATATTAATAATCACTCATAGATTGGAGGGTATTAATAGATAGGTATTTATAATTATTTATATAGATAAATTTTAAATAAACCTCATATTTCACCTTTTTTTGAATATATTATTTACCTATTAGTATAATACCATTACACCGAACGGGGACCTCTTTTTGTAACTAACTCTTATAATGAGAGGCACATCAAACTTTTTTTATAAGAATAAATCCAGAATAAGGGTATCTAATCAGCTTGCGTGAAGATTTGATTCGGCTAGAAGATATATCATACGATGTAGATATGTATTCTCGAAAATCAAGCTCGTGTATTTTTAAAATCGCTATTTAAATATAAATAAGTGAAATTGAACCAAGTTAGACGTACCAAAGCCCAATTTATCTTTCAATCAATTTCCGTCCTTGAATAGGCACTTAGTATACTAGACATGTGAACAGTACAAAATCTCACAACGTAAAAGTACCGTGTAGAAGTTTTCCGATGCTGTGCCGGCATAGTGCCAGAATAGCTGACTTACTCACGAATCCTTTATGTGCACAAGACCTGCCACTATACGCCTGCGAAATGCATACTAGTGTTCGCGCTCTTCTAGTTAATGTATATTTGGAATCTGAATTTAGCTAGATGTCTCATGGAATATTACGGATCCAATAAGTTATTATAGTTTAAGTAATTTTTAGGTGATTATATCACTGTAGAGGGATGTGATAACCCACGAATTAAATGTAGATATTCATATTATTTCTTTTTCCTTTAAATGTATTTGAGTCACTTAATAGAGATTTTTCTTTTACCGTCCTTCAAATATTAACATTTCGGTTGATTTTTACAAAACTTATGAAGATCAGCACGTTCGGCAGATCTGTCTTATAGTTTTCCGGTTACCGTGGAATAACGCATTCTATAACTCCATAAAGTTATGTTAATTATCGACTGTTTATGATTTATCAGATCATAAAAATACGAACTGTGTGCAAAATACATAATGTTCTCTATTTTCTCGCGAATTACATTGCTAATGTCAAGGTATAGATAGTTTTCATTAAAAGTCTCTTACTTAAACCTTCGGGCTCTAGTCTTTTATTCAGTCCATTTGTAAAGTGAATTTCGCAATAGCAGCCAAGTGCGGTAGTGCACTTTTTTTTTGAAATATTATGACTTATTGTCGAAAAGATACAGGCTTAACATACTCTCTGGTTCAAAGAATGTAGACGCTCTAAGACAGCTGTATCTTCGACATTACACTTATTAAATTAGTCTAATATACGTAAGGATAGCGAATGGCTGTATCTTCGACAACTAATTTCAAAAGACATACCCCCACAATCTTCTACTTCCTCATGACATAAAGGCTGACATAGACTTATAAAAAAAACATCTTGACATTGTGAATGTAATTTTTCAAGAACTTGTTCTTCCCTCTCTTTTACGAATTCTAAATCTTATGGTTAGAGCATCCGGTTATTGTTAACACTGCGACGTGGTGTCCAATGTTTGAATCCCGATGATGGAGAGTAAAATCTCTTGTGACTCATTCATTTAAAGTTTCCAATAATGCTGACCTTCGGTCTTGAACCTCTAAAGTACTACAACCTTTGACAAGTGAACAACACCAGCATCAGTCTACTCAGGAATAAGCGACAGTTATACTTCCACTATGAGTTGTTATGTGAATAACGATTGAGAGTGGATGAAATGAAATTTGCGACTTCTGGAGATTGATTCATTGAAAACAATTGCATCATAACAATTGAATTAAAATTGCTTTGGTAGTTAATTGGGTTATTTATTATTAATAAATAGGTTTTAATACGAGATCTTAATATACTACTACATCGTAGTGTATAGTCTCTAGGTAAATACTAATCCTAGGTTGGTATTATGTAAAAAAAAAGGTGAGGCTCAGTATCAAATTAAAAAGGCGTTAGATCAATCAGATCATCAAGGGTGAGAGGTTATTAAAGAGTCTTTACTCATAATTACAAATTTAACCTCTTATTTACTCCACTGTGATTTATATAAATGTGTATTTTTCTGACATTTCAATGTAAGTATTATATTGGTTAAAATTATTAATTATAGATTTAATTGATTTATTTTGAACTTTATATCAACCGGTCGATATCATATATATATATATATATATATATATATATATATATATATATATATATATATATATATATATATATATATATATATATATATATATATATATATATATATATATATATATATATATATATATATATATTGCGTATTTATTTTATTTTGTAAATACACATATTTATAATTAAAGTGTAAATATGTTTTAATGATTAATATTGTTTTATTTAAATATATTTCTTGTAGACATTAAATGGAAGAATTAAAGAATTTCAAAGATACAATAAATGATAGAAATAAATGTAGAACTATTAAAGATTGAGAAGTTATCCGTGGGTCTCATTGCTCATTTTACCAATTATACCTGATATATATATATATTATATTATGTATATGAAAAGATATATAGGAGAAAGAAGAGAAGAAAGAGAAGATATATACATATATATATATATATGCTATATATATGCTAAAAACATGCTAAAATATGTAAAGAAAGAAGAAGTAGTTATATTATATATATATATATATATATATATATATATATATATAATATTATTATTATATTATTATTATTATTATATTATATTATTATTATTATGATATATTATATATTTTTATACATATTATTATTATTATTATTATTATTATATGTTATATATATATATATATATATATATATATATATATATATATATATATAGAGTTATTATATATTATATATATAGATAAATAACATTATGTCATTAGTATAAATATTAGAAAGGGATTTCATCTTTCATTCAATCTATTACATTTTTATCATATATTATTATATTATTATTATTATTATATTATATAAGATTTTTTTTAAATAACATTTATGTATTTCTATCATTAATATATATATATGTATATATATTGATATATATATATATATATATATATATATATATATATATATATATATATATATATATATATATATATATATATATATATATATATATATATATATATAGTCCATAAAGGGCATTTCTTGAACCCTATGAGCTATTATCGAAACAGCCTGCTGGTAAAGCCTCAAGCTGGGCTGCGAAGCAACCACCACGTCAGCATCACCGACATAAACAGGCTTGTTGTAACAAATTAGCTGTAATAAGAATAAGAAAAATTTCGCTCGTGGCAGGAGTCGAACCATTGACAACAGCGTCGCCGTTAGACAACGTACAGGAGGCTCTACCACTAAACCGATCAGCCTCCCCGTCTAACGGCGACGCTGTTGTCGATGGTTCGACTCCTGCCGCGAGCGAAATTTTTATTATTCTTATTATAGCTAATTTGTTGCAACAAGCCTGTTGTGCCCATGTCGGTGTTGCTTGACTTTTTTTGGTTGCTTCTGTAACCCAGAAGCACCCCAGCAGAATGCCGTGTAACGGCAGCAGGGGTTCCAAGCACCCTTCTATAGATTTAAATAAGTACAGAGTTTCAAAGCAGTGATATCGAAGCAGGAGACTTGAAAACTGTTCCGAGATGCCTTATTTTTTGGGGAGGCGGGTCAGTCTAGTGGTAGAGCCTCCTGTACATTGTCTAACGGCTACGCTGTTGTCGATGGTTCAACTCCAGTCACGAGCGAAATATATCTCCGTCTTATATATATATATATATATATATATATATATATATATATATATGTGAGAGAAAAGAGTTAGTTATATATATATATATATATATATATATATATATATATATATCAGCCTTTGAATTTACTAATATTGGTGCTCATCAAGGTTCTGTTCTATTCCCAACTTTTTTTATATATATATTTTTCACAAATGATTTATAATCTTTCATTTCGTTTCCTATCCACTCTTATCCGACATCTTTATCTTTCATTACTCAACAGTAAATTATTAATGCTAGAAGGGTAATCTTGCAGTAAGGGACCTCAGATTTTTTTTTTTTAACTCTAGCTGGGGCAAAGAAAATATAGCTGTTTTCAATCCTTTAAAAAACAAGGTTCTTTCATTTATCTACTTGATACGATATTAAACACAACTCAGACCTTCTTCTGTTCTTATATATTCTTGATTTTTACTTCTCTCTCTATCTCTCTCTCTCTCTCTTTTCTCTCTTCTCTCTCTTTCTTTCTCTCTCTCTTTTTTTTTACTCCTAGTAATATGGCATAAATATATGTATTTATTTTTTCCTATATTGGTTAAGCAATTAAGATGCTAAATAAAGGTTGAATCTTTTAAGTCACCCATCTTCCACTCATGAATCAATCATCTCTCTCTCTCTCTCTCTCTCTCTCTCTCTCTCTCTCTCTCTCTCTCTCTCTCTCTCTCTCTCTCTCTCTCTCTCTCTCTCTCTCTCTCTCTCTCTCTCTCTCTCTCTCTCTCTCTCTCTCTCTCTCTTCTACGAATGTTTTATTGCTCAAGTGAAAGACGATTTTGCTCTTTGGTGCTATTATTCCAGGCAATGCAAATTGTCTTTTTGACACATCTCATTCCTCTTATCTATTTTGCTTACCTCCTTTCTTAATATCCATCTCTTTCCTTAATTTCTTTTCTTACTTCTAATCTGTAAACCTCTGGGAAAACGAAAACCTTTCTTTCAGTTTTCTATTCTCTAAGACTTCATTTATTGTCTTGCCTATAAGCTCCAAACGTGTACCTTTTTTTTTATAAAATGTCCTATTCTTCACTAATTACTTTTCATCTGATCCCGCCTACCTCTTACAAAACCATTTTGCCTTTCTAACTCGCCTGCATTTTTCTCGAGACCAATCCTACACTCAAAATGTTTGGTTCTCTCTCTCTCTCTCTCTCTCTCTCTCTCTCTCTCTCTCTCTCTCTCTCTCTCTCTCTCTCTCTCTCTCTCTCTCTCTCTCTCTTTCTCTCTCTCTCGTTATCTTTTCTGTAAGGCTCACTTTATCTCTCTCTCTCTTTCTCTCTTTCTCTCTCTCTCGTGATCTTTCCTGTAAGGATCACATTACCTTTCTCACTAGAAAAAGATTCTAAGAGGTTGGGTGTTTTCAAATGCTTTCAGAGCTTCTCATCACCCCAGTTACTTGCTTGGCTAAAATGGCTGTTCGCCCTTATATGGAAAATACATCGCATATCTGTGTTCGTTTCCACAAATACTGCTCCTCAGCTTGATAAGGTAGAGTCTATGACTTTTCTAATAATCAACTCCTCGGCTTTATAAGGTGGAGTCTATGACTTTTCGAATTATCAACTCCTCGGCTTGATAAGGTAAAGTCTATAACTTTTCGAATTATCAACTGCTTGACTTGATAAAGTGAAGTCTATGACTTTTCGAATTATCAATTCCTCAGCTTGATAAGGTAGAGTCTATGACTTTTCGAATTATCAATTATACTGGTCTCTCTCTCTCTCTCTCTCTCTCTCTCTCTCTCTCTCTCTCTCTCTCTCTCTCTCTCTCTTCTCTCTCTCTCTCTCTCTCTCTCTCTCTCTCTCTCTCTCTCCAATCTTTCAACCGGTCGAACTGTTGTATCACTCCCCTTGTAATATCCTTATTACAACTGAAACGTGTCTTCTGAACTCTCTTCTCGAATATCACCTCCTTTGAGAACAGTTCTTGCTACTCGTCTTTTCACACAGTCATTTTATACTTTTCTCTGTCGAACACTCTAACCCCCCCCCCTACATAAAACCGCTATGCTCATTATTATAAGTACTCAACTGATAAAGTTTGGAACACTCCTTCTTCTTTTACTTAATCCACTTTCTTCGACTCGAACATATGTAAACGCTGCGTATCGGGTCATGTCTTCTATTGATATATATATATATATATATATATATATATATATATATATATATATATATATATATATATATATATATATATATATATATATATATATATATATATATTATAAAAAAAATATATATATATATATATATATATATATATATATATATATTTATATATATATATAATTTATAATGAACAAAGAAAGACTTACAAAACTGAAGCCAATAATTTTTAATAGATTCAATTGGAAAAATAATTTTAAAATATATAATTAGACCAAAAGATAAATTGTAGAACAAAGAGAGAGAGAAGAGAGAGAGAGAGAGAGAGAGAGAGAGAGAGAGAGAGAGTTCAAAAACAGTGTCCGTTGTAATAGAGAGAGAGAGAGAGAGAGAGAGAGAGAGAGAGAGAGAGAGAGAGAGAGAGAGAGAGAGAGAGAGAGAGAGTTCAGAAGAGCAGTGTCCGTTGTGAAGAGAGAGAGAGAGAGAGAGAGAGAGAGAGAGAGAGAGAGAGAGAGAGAGAGAGAGAGTTATTCAATAAAAGGATAGGTATGTTTTAAAAATTATCAGAGAAAATCGGTATCTGAAACTGAAAAAAAAATGTATAATGAATTGTGATTTCCTTTATTCGGATCTTGTCAATTATGTTTGAATGGGTTTTATCCATAACGATTGCATGGATCCGAACATATTTTTATTTGATAAAATTCAAAAGAAAACTGTATTTTAATAAAAGAGCTTCTATAAAAATATTAAAAAGCAAGTCCTAATTATTTATTTAAATCGATGTAACCTAACGTAACGTAACGTAACTTAACCTAACCAAACTTATATATAAATAATTTATTTCCCTTTCCATTGTTTCAATAAACAAATTCACAACTAAACATGCTGTTGCACATTTTGTTCAAAAACGTAAATTGTCAAAAATAATTTG